>LAPY01003417.1:7796-20494 GCA_000970635.1 Eragrostis tef | reverse complement strand
TGGTTACAGGTGACGGGTAAATGTATACGTTGATATTAAAATGTTTCTGATGATAAATCTAATAATATATATTTAAGTAACAATAATTATTTTTGTATATATTGTTGGCCAAGTTTAACGAAAAAGTTAATAATATTATATAATTAAAAACGAAGGAAGTAACAAAAAAAGATTGTAACGTTGGATATGTTCTCCATCTCGATCCAGCAAGGCAGGCATCCAGCCTCCTTTTCTTGGAAAAAAAAAAGGCATCCAGCCCATCGTGGTCCGCCTTCTGCTCGGCAGCTCCACGTCCAGGGCAGTGCGCGGCGCCGGTCCTGCGCGGCTGCGCCGTGCGACGTCGCCTCGTGCAACTGCTCGCCGGCTCGACTACAAGCTCATCGCCTCTATCTGCGGCAGCCTCCGCTGCAGCTTGAAGCACGGGTCTGCACTGCAGCTGCCAGCGTGAGACTAGAGGATAGAACAGAGTGGCAGTTTTGCTTCAAAATTCATCCGTTATTTCCTTTTTGCAAAAAATCGAAAGGTGCTCTTAACGAGCTCCAATCATCACGCCGATTTGCAGAACCATAGAACAGATAACAAGAATCCATTTTGATTGGAAACACTAATAAAGCTGCTGTATAGATTAATCTAAAAACATTCAAAGTTGGCTATGTGGTTAACTTTGCTCGGATTTTTAAGCACCAAGTTTAATCCTAAAAATCTGCAAAAACACATCACAATTCGTTTTGTTTTCTAGTTATTTGTATAATTATCGTCACTCCTTTCTATTGCAATACCATCAGTTGAAAAGGCCTTTTGATCGATAAATATAATCAAGATTCATGTCGTTGTTGGCGTCCAAAAATATTCTCGTGGCTCCAGTGGCGAAGCTAGCAATTAGACATAGGGGGGTGGGGTGGGGGGTGGCGTCCAAACATGACCTGCCAGCCCCCCTTTGGCTCCGCCACTGGCTCCACCATACTTAAAATTTGTTGCTAGGTCCGCCGCTGGCTGATCGCCTTGCGATGCCCTTGAATTTGTTCTATGAGATATCAATACGGGATAAGTCTTGCCGCGGCGTCGCGCGGGTAGTTGACGCCCTGGACCATCTGACATGGATGATAGGTGTAGCTGATCTGAAGCATATAACCAGGATCCGAGTTGATCCAGTTCTCTTGGTCAACGGGATAAGCACAATTTTTTAGAGTTCTAGGGCCTCGAGGGACAGTTAGTAAAATATCAAGGACGGTGGTGTGTAATGCGTGCGTTATAATAATAAGGAGAGAAAATGACAGCATTACTGCATCTCACCTTCTCATCTCATGCCATATAAGTAAGCGGCAGGAGGAGGAAGCACATGCATTGAGTGTACTGTAAAGCGGCAGTTTTGCTAGGCGCCATGGAGAAGGTGAAGCTTGTGGCTGGGGTTCTGGCGCTGGAGGCGCTCATAGCGGGGTTCCACGTCGTGTCGCGGGCGGCGCTGGATATGGGAGTCAGCAAGATGGCATTCCTTGTCTACAGGAACGTCTCTGCCCTCGCCGTCGTCGCTCCCTTTGCCTACTTCCTGGAGAAGTAAGTATATCCGATTTTCCAGCTGTATTTTTAGTTAGTTTGCATTAGACAGTTTTCGCACCGTCGTGCGTTCCCAAATCTTCAAACATAAGAGAAACTCCAATGGGTGTCATAAGCTAAATTCTACTTCCAACGGTTCTGTAAAAGCGGTCTCTAATTAAATATACGCAGGATCGATTTTCCCCTACGTGGTCGCCACATTTGGAGATGGTTTACACTCCCAAACGAGCGGTTCCGTGATTCCCGCACAGAAATTGCCAGCGCAACCATCCCCCACCCCGAGTCACCCCCTTCTCCCTCCACAGCTAGCACCGCCATGGCTATTCCTCCCCGTCGCCGTTGCTGTTCCCAGTACCCACCGCCGAAGTTTCCCTGTCAAATGGATGCGCGATAGCCCATGCATCCGATTCCCCTACTTCTTGGCCGCCCGCCCTCTCCCCTTCTTCCCCTCCTTGGATCGAGCTACTACAGCTCGTCAATGGCGGACAGAGCCAGGAAGAAGAACGCCTCCGTATTTCTTTTCGGTCTTTTAATAAAACAACGTTTTTTCTTTTGCCTAGCCCTAGTAGAACTGTAGAAGGATCCTGGCCGCCGGGTCAATACATCGAATCCTACGCATGCCATGAGCCCGTGATTTTTTCTCTTACGTATCACAAAAGGATGAAAAAAAAAACTCCTAGACGTTCCAAAAACCAAGCATTCTAAAATGAAAAGTATTGAAACAATCCTACATGAAAAAAAAGTGACGTGGCTACATTCGAAATAATGAGAAACCAAAAGTTGAGAACGGTTGGAAGAGGTAAGCTTTTTTACTTCTAATAGATCTTTGGAAACTTCATAAATCATTATTTAGGGAGTGTTTTTTGGAAAAGTCTAGGCGTACGAAGCTTTAGTTACGAAGTAGCTACGAAGAAAACTTCTTCATGTACGCACGGGTCTGTCTGCACCCTGGAAAGCGAGGTACTGCTTCACACACATGACTACATGCATGAGAGCTTTGGTTGGCCAACGTTGGCGTGTATCAAATCGAGGTTTCTCCACCCATGGTCAAGCCTGGTGACGCCCAGTTCGTGCCGAGAGCGACGCAGTGGAGGTCCGTCAACATTCACGCCCGTTTAGGCCAATCGAGTTCAGCATAGATCAAATTGAGTTCCTTTGCCAACAATCGAGCAGGGAGACATCCAATTCAAACGTCGAGTGTAGGCACCCAAGACTCCAATAGAGGTCCTGCACCCACAATTTAGTTCAAAGATGGCCTAAAAGAGCTTACCGCAGTTCTTTACTTGGGGACAAAGTGGGGCTGGGGAGGCGAGCTGAACAGGTTCTGCCGCAACGGTACAGAGTCCCGGCAAGATTCAAAGGCATGCGTGAGGTCAGCAGTGGCTCGTTTGTTGGTTCCTCCCTAGCTAGCTCATGGCGCTTGCTTTGCGGCTTGCCTGTACCCATTGAATCACAAAACGCTGGAATGTCAGATCCTCGCAATTTGTGAGCTAGAGGTTACGGAGGGGAAGAGAGAGGAGGAAAGGAGAGAGGTGAGATTTGAGCTGGTCCCAGGACCGTCTCGTGGGCAGCAGCGCTTCTTCGTAGCCTCTTCGTAACTTTTCTTCGTACGTGTAGCAAGGTTCGTGTTTTTTTACATAAAGGCACTGCTGCACGGACGAAGAACTGTATAAGAAGTCCCTACGAAGTCCCGTCCTCACGTTATCTCGGCGGACAGGTTGACCAAAGGCCAGCTTGCACCCGACTCCTTCACATGTTGATTTTTTAAGATAAATGAAGTTTTTATTTCGAGGTGAAATAATGTTCCGGCCTCTGTACGACGAAGGTACATTTAGCCATTACATGATATAACACCAATGTGAGCCGTCTTAAAACGACCTTGAAAACACCTAAAAAAAGAAACAAACAACACCTAACTCAACACCTCAACTCTTTGTATCCACGCTCGCTATTGTTACAGTCAATGAGTCTTCGTTGCTGCTTAAACAAAACTCGAACGATTACCTCCAAACTCCACCCAGCAGGTCGTGCGAAGATTGACACCTCCCCTCACGCACAGGCGCGACGCTTTCGCTGCACGAAAATTGTAGTCTTATACAAGGATGTCAATCGAACTATGCGGAGGTAGAGCACCTCCCCGCGCACTGCGCGACGCTTTCGCTGCACCTTCTTCGACGTTGATGGCATCCATGCTGACTTGAAAATCCCTTACTGATCAGATAGGAGTCGGAAACCATGACATAGTAACAACATCATAGCTGAGTCGGCAACAACCATGCCCATGGCCTGCTGGCCTCTCCCGAACACGAGATATAGCCACCACGAAACATTGTCCTCACAAGCTCTGCTGAGATGTTGTCACCATATCATCATTGGACCATCAAAATTATGTGAGGACTTGAGTAGATGCGAGACCGCCCATATTGCAGATCAGAGAACACTACCTAAAAAAATGACATAGGTGACGGGCAAAGACTGTAATAGGTGACGGGCACCTGAGCCGTCACCCCTACGCCGTCACTAATTATAAAGAGAAAAGTGACGGACAAATGTCCGTCACCTGTAAAGAGTCATAGGTGACTGGCATCTTATGTTGTCCGTTACCTATTATGGTTACAGGTGACGGGCATCTTATGTTGCCCGTCACCTATTAGGGGTTATGGGTGACGGTCATCTTATGTTGCCCGTCACCTGAGCCGTCACCCCTACGCCGTCACTAATTATAAAGAGAAAAGTGACGGGCAAATGTCCGTCACCTGTAAAGAGTCATAGGTGACTGGCATCTTATGTTGTCCGTTACCTATTATGGTTACAGGTGACGGGCAACCCGTCACCTATTAGGGGTTATGGGTGACAGTCATCTTATGTTGCCCGTCACCTGTATGAGTAGATTGATGACGGGCTTTCATGTTGCCCATCACCTATTGGCATTTTAAAAATAAAAAAAAGAAATAGAAATATTTACTATACAAGGCCACTGTAGTGTTGTTCATCCTGGTGTACAAGTATGATACAAAATATCCAACGAATTAAGCTCTTTACAACACTTTAACAATCGATACTTACATTATCTCTAAACCTGTCACTAGTATATAGTTCACGATTTACACTGGATCATTACAAGCATGGCACGTATGGTAAGAGTTTCATTACTTCTCACTTGACATGGACATGGACAGACTAACCTCACGATTTGCAAGAAGCTTCATGAGCATATATGGTTAGAAAAACCAATAAAAGGCGATCATCAGTTCACCATATATTATAGCCATCCTCAGTACTACTGCATGAAAAAGAGATGATATTGAGTCATACAGTTTCTTATGTGCCAGATCATACTGATAGCTGAAGATTAAAACAAAATAGCTGAAGATTCCAAAGGATTGCAGTTTTATACCTTCAAGACTGCTGCTAGATATGGGATGGTAGCATAATCATACTTATATTTGCAGTTGCTCTGTAAGATATTCAGTGAACAGGTAAGCAAGTTTTTTTTTTTTATGTAAACAGGTAAGCAAGTTAGAAACTAGACTTAACAAACTGAATCACAAAAACTGAGAAACTAAGTCATCAAATCCCACACATGCAGTTTATAGCAGAACAAGGCATCACGAAATTATTGCAACAATGCTTAGTTGATTAAACAATGCTTAGAATATTTCTTACTGCTACAACATGGACTCGTGGTGACCAATCAATCACCAGACCTGCAACAAGCTATCACATGAGTCTCAGATTATCTTAGTTGATTAAGCAGAAGTACAGAATAGAGTGGGATATTTGATTCAAACCTCTGCAGTTGTTCATGGAAAACTGATGAGATGATATTAAGCGCCTCCGATATGCTTTCAGAAAATCAACAAGATCTTCCCCTACCAAGAAAAAGAAAAGAAGGAAACTTCAGTGTATTAACAAAAAGGATAGATACATGTGGTATGTTCCAAATATTAGTCAGAACAACATGAAACCACTACGATTCTGAAGCTGTTGGAATACTTGATCTCAACAAAGTTGGCTCTGGAACCATACTAGTCAGAACAACATGAAACCACCACAACATCAAATATGGCTGGCAAAATCATCTCAACAAAGTTGGCTGTGGAACCATAAATATCATGCTACTTGGAATACTTGATCTCTCTGCTCTGCAACGTTATTATTTGCAGCAATTGGTGGCACACACAAGAGGATGTGGTGATTATGTCAGGAAAATTTGAGGCAAAACTAATAGGAACTAAAAGAAATACCATAATGGTACAGTAGCAAGAATATGCACTTTTGATTATTCGTATGAACAGATCAATACAATAGCCTCAGCGGGGGAGCTTGAAATGAGAGAGAGATCTCACCTTCTGTTAAATTTCTGGCACCATGAGGACCTTCTTATTGACCTCTCTTTTTCTGCAAGAAGGTTAGGGCAGAACAAGGTTAATGGGAAATTGTTTCGCAAAACAAAAAGGTTAATGGGCTTTTTTTTCCCCCAATACTGGCTGCCTTTCTTTTTACCAAGGTACCATACATAACCTACAATTCACTTAGATCCGGCAAAATCGACATATCAAAGTTGGCTGTGGAACCATAACTTTAGAAGCAGAATAGCAAGATAGCCCTAACGCGATCAGTAGAGGTCTTAAGCACATTTTATCGAACAGGTGTAGTGTAGGTCGTCTGCTGTGCATGTGGTGCTGGCGTGCTGCTGCAATTTGGCCACTCGCATGCCTGTACTTACATGGTAACCAAGCATTCTCACAAACACTTTGCATGCACGGGAGGGGAAGGAGGAGGCAGTGTTGGCCGTCGGGAAACCTTGTTTCCCATGGCAAGGCTGCTGCTCGAACACACTCAGATTCACGACAATTGGATTGGTTAGAAACTAGACTTAACAAACTGAATCACAAAAACTGAGAAACTAAGTCATCAAATCCCACACATGCAGTTTATAGCAGAACAAGGCATCACGAAATTATTGCAACAATGCTTAGTTGATTAAACAATGCTTAGAATATTTCTTACTGCTACAACATGGACTCGTGGTGACCAATCAATCACCAGACCTGCAACAAGCTATCACATGAGTCTCAGATTATCTTAGTTGATTAAGCAGAAGTACAGAATAGAGTGGGATATTTGATTCAAACCTCTGCAGTTGTTCATGGAAAACTGATGAGATGATATTAAGCGCCTCCGATATGCTTTCAGAAAATCAACAAGATCTTCCCCTACCAAGAAAAAGAAAAGAAGGAAACTTCAGTGTATTAACAAAAAGGATAGATACATGTGGTATGTTCCAAATATTAGTCAGAACAACATGAAACCACTACGATTCTGAAGCTGTTGGAATACTTGATCTCAACAAAGTTGGCTCTGGAACCATACTAGTCAGAACAACATGAAACCACCACAACATCAAATATGGCTGGCAAAATCATCTCAACAAAGTTGGCTGTGGAACCATAAATATCATGCTACTTGGAATACTTGATCTCTCTGCTCTGCAACGTTATTATTTGCAGCAATTGGTGGCACACACAAGAGGATGTGGTGATTATGTCAGGAAAATTTGAGGCAAAACTAATAGGAACTAAAAGAAATACCATAATGGTACAGTAGCAAGAATATGCACTTTTGATTATTCGTATGAACAGATCAATACAATAGCCTCAGCGGGGGAGCTTGAAATGAGAGAGAGATCTCACCTTCTGTTAAATTTCTGGCACCATGAGGACCTTCTTATTGACCTCTCTTTTTCTGCAAGAAGGTTAGGGCAGAACAAGGTTAATGGGAAATTGTTTCGCAAAACAAAAAGGTTAATGGGCTTTTTTTTCCCCCAATACTGGCTGCCTTTCTTTTTACCAAGGTACCATACATAACCTACAATTCACTTAGATCCGGCAAAATCGACATATCAAAGTTGGCTGTGGAACCATAACTTTAGAAGCAGAATAGCAAGATAGCCCTAACGCGATCAGTAGAGGTCTTAAGCACATTTTATCGAACAGGTGTAGTGTAGGTCGTCTGCTGTGCATGTGGTGCTGGCGTGCTGCTGCAATTTGGCCACTCGCATGCCTGTACTTACATGGTAACCAAGCATTCTCACAAACACTTTGCATGCACGGGAGGGGAAGGAGGAGGCAGTGTTGGCCGTCGGGAAACCTTGTTTCCCATGGCAAGGCTGCTGCTCGAACACACTCAGATTCACGACAATTGGATTGGGACGGGGATGGTGGGGATGACTTACCTACGCGGTCGAGATGAAGCGGCACTCGGGCAGCGAGCGGCGACGAGGGCGCCGGAGCAGGAGCGGAGTCCTACTGATGGCTTGTGCAGGAACGGCGTCGTCTGGCACGCCTGGTCGACGGAGTCGAGGCAAGTGGAGTTGCCGGTGAGCGCCGAGCTGGCCCAGGTCGGCCCACGAACCCCATCTGCTGCGGCGACCACCACGAGTGCAGCGCACGCCAGGCACCGCTGCCGGCGCGCAGGGTGCTCCCGCAGACGACGGGAGGCTTGGGCTTCACCAACGACGCGCCCGCGGCGGCCAGGAGGCGGCAGGGGAGAGGATAAGGTGTTCGTGTCGGTGGCGAACGGGTCAACAGATGACCCGAAAGCTGGAACAGAAAAACTGTAGTCAATAGGAATTTCGGGTCCGATCCGGTGAAGAGAGAGAAAGTGAGTGGGTCCGGGTCAACAGGAGACGGGCAATGTCTACGCCCGTGATCTATTTTCTACCCTACAAGTCACGGGCAACAACAATGTCCGTTACTTATTAGCTGGTCATATTATAGGTGACGGGCAACATGTATGTATGTCGGTCACCTATTATTTGGAGAGTTACAGCTGAGCAGGGTAATAGGTGACGGATTTTGATATAGCCCGTTGCCTATCTGTTTTAGATGACGGGCCACAATTGCCCGTCACCTATTTACCGTCATCTATGACAGCTTCTTACGTAGTGGAAATTAAACAGAATACACTGTCTTCTCTATAACTGTGACAACATGCAAAACCTTCATTGAACTCAGTCATCCAACTGACCGGTGAGGCATGGTTGCCTGTTCTGCAACGATGGATTAGCAATCCCAAGAAGCACAACAATTTCTGTTGCAATCAGCAATGTAACCTTATGGCCATGACCCATAGTACTTGATCCAGCAACTTGCTCTTCATCCACCATAGAGCGGTGGTGAGCATGGCAATCTCACCTTATGAGGAACGCAACCTTGAGTCCGGATCGATGGCCAATTTCATGGCACAACCCCAGAATCAACCTGCATTGCTCGACAAGGAGCATGGACCTCGTGGAACACTCCCCCGGCAGTGCCATTGTTTGGATCAGGGGGCTGGGACCATCAATCGCCATCAAGGATCGATCTGATGGCACGGCCATCATGGCCTTCCTGATCGACAACCGCCGTCGTCGCCTTGATGGGGAACCCCATCAGCGCCGCCATCCGAAGTGGAGGTCAGCGCGCTACGAGATCGACGACACTGGATCCTCCATTACTCCGCTGTTGTGCTCTCCAAACTAGACTCCATCAGCGCTTCTTCCGCCCGGTGCGCCGCTGAGGATGCAAGGCTCTCGCTGCCCCTTCAAGAAGACGCGGCATTGCCTCCGATCCATCGACGCAAGATCTCCCCGCCGCCACCATCACTGCCGCGCAGAGCGGGTTGTGCCGATGCAGGCTCTGGCGGCGGCAGGGTGGTGAGAGTGGGGAGGGGCGGCTGGCGGCGGCGGTGTGAGGGCACCGCCCGAGTCACCCGGGAGAGGCGGCGCGGGGGCTAGGGTTTGCGTCGGGAGCCCCAAAATTCAAAATCTCCTTCACATGTTGATGGTTTGCTAAAAAAAGAAATGCACATGGTGGCGCGGATCCACCATTATATATACGCATGTCTGCACGTTTAATTTACCGATGCCAACAAGCCTATATAGTTTTCCCTTCGATTGATTGCACCGTTGAAGACTGAACAATAATTTCAGCTCACATAAACGACAAAAGTAGTCTAAATTCAAAACAAAGAGAAGTTAATAATGCCAAGATTTCAACGCATGTTCAAGGCCTTGAGTTAGTCTTTGCCTTTGCCACTGGCCTAGCCCTGAGTTAGTCTTAATTCTGTGTGATTAGGAGAGACGGTGCATTTGGTGCTGAGCGTCCGCGACCCAAAAATTGTTTTCATAGCCGCTTGGTACCCATAAATTTCGTACGTATGGTATTTTCTTTTACATAACTGTTGGAGATGCGGTAACCACACGTAATTATAAACACTCCGGATCAATAGGTGCTTCAGATCCAGCTACATGTCGCAAGAGGTATTTGTGGCTTACTAATATTCAGGAGTGGGCGGTTAGGTAATAGGTATTATAGCCAGCCATAGGATAAGCATAGATCCCACAAGCTTGGTGGGGAACAACTTGATGCATCTACTCACCCGACATAAGGCATTTTGATGTCTTTTCTGGTCAAATCTTTATATAATTAAAAACAGATACTTAGTAACACTATAGGTCCTCGCTTTGACTTCTAGTGGGAGTGAATTTTATAGAATTTAATGGCGTTGTGCTTTCACCGGTAGACGACGTGGCCATCGACAGCGATGCGCTAGTGTGGTGACTTCGTCAATCTAAAATATTTGCCAGTTAAGTCTTTGAAGATGCTCATAGGGATATGGTTTGTGTATGTGCGTTCATAAGGGTGATTATGCATGCGCTGTGAGTATCTTAGTTTTACTTTATAATCGTAAAATAAGAAAAAACAGAGGGAATGCCTTTGATGGATCAACTATACACACTTGTCAATCTTTCTTATAGGTAAGACCCTCTTTGGATCCATGAGCTAAATTATTAGTTAACTAATTTTAGTTTATAGTAGAGGGAGCTTACTAATAATGGTTTTTGTAGCAAACTAATTACTTAATCCGATCTCCAAACAGGCTAACTATGTAATTGTTACTCCTCACTAATTGTTCTCTACTCCTCACTAATTGTTCTCTACTTTTGCTTTCTGTCTAAAGTTAGTATGCGTTAGTTATCTTTTGCTTTCTTATAAAATTACATACAGTCATCGACCGTATATTATTTTAGTAATCCCGACTCTTCCACGCGCATATAGTATAAAACTGTTACTCACAACCAATGCAAATCGGGGAAGTTTTTAGTGCAAACAAACCATTTGGTGCTACTATGGTCGGGATAATCTTTCTGTGACCTCTCTAAACTATGATCGGGATCTGATGACAGTGTTTTCTTCCACCACCGCGCGAGCGCAAGTTTGCAGCACCACCCTGGCCGGATTTATGATATTTCACAAGAAGCCCTCATCTTCGATTCTCTCTCTCGACTCGTTCCTCTATCTGACGAAGTGACGATTTGTTCCCCGTTGTCTCCCAATCTGTAAGCTGGGACGAGCGCCATCAATCCGCGCGGTCGCCATAAACTGCATTCCTTAGGACTTGCGAGAGCTACCCCGATATAGAAAGCGGCCCTTTTCCGCGCGGTCAGTTGGTCGCTTTTTTTTTTTTAAGGCAGGACGATTGGTCGCTTGATTTCTTTAGTACAACATATCACAAACGGAAACGAAAACTCACAACAGTCATGATCTACAGCACACACCTTTTTCTTGTGTTCAAAAATCTGAATTAACAATAACGCTTCTTTGTTGTCACATATATATCCCCCGATCGAACCCGATAGTACAACATATCAACAGCACGAAAGAGCTTTAATAAAATATTTTATAAAAAAAACAGCAAGAAAGAGCAGCCCAGGCAAGGTCGCCAAAAAAAAAAAATCTTGTTGCTACTTAGCGAGACTACACTTGGTAGGGTTGCTCATCACGGGGTTTCACGATGTCACGGGCAGTGGTCGACATGGCCATCAGCAAGATGTGATGAGATCATTTATGGGATAAACCGAGACTCGTTTTTGACTTCTTCCAACCATAGTAGTGAGAAATGAAATATAAAAAAATAAAAACAATATAGAAGTATTTGGTGAAAACAAAAATAAAAATGATTTTAGACTTTACCGACCAAGTGATATCGTTGGATAAGTTTAGAGATGTCAAAATAAGTAGAGAAACCTAAGTGACACAATAGAATAAGTTTAAAGATGTCAAATCAATATTTTCTAAATAGAGGAACTGAAGTGACACAGCCAGACAATTTTAAGGATCGGCTATGCGCTTTACTCATAACTTTTCTTGTTTTCTCTTGGCACCGTATTCTGCAGGAAAGAGAGGCCACCTTTAACATTACATTTGATGGGTGAATTCTTCATTTTGGCTGCATTTGGGTAAGTGAATAACACTATATTTGTATTTTGTCAACTTCAAAGTATTTGGGTGCAACTTAAGACCAATATAACTCGAATATCACTGCAGTATTACTTTCACCCAGGGTTTTATATTCTTGGACTGGACTACTTATCACCAACATATGTTGCTGTCATCCAAAATTCAATTCCTGCAATCACATTCATGTTGGCTAGTGCCTTGAGGTACTCTACATACTATTTTTAAATTGTGTAAGTGTATTTTCTATTATTTTTTGTTTAACCTCTCGTTGCTGAATACAATGTAGTATCTGTTCGTATACATTCAAGGAGGCACAACTCACTCAAACACACACAAACATCCCTACATCTATACCCAGAAAAACAAACGCGTCTCTCAAAAGAAAATTGCACGACTGTCACCACGCGAAGAGAGGTACCAGAAAACAAAAAGTCCAACACCCACCTCCGACACCCGCCTGACGCGGTACCAAGCGCCAAAGCCGCCGTTGCTCGACGCGCCGCTGACCGCCATCGCCGTCGCCTATCACGCCGCTAACCGTCACAGCTCCGACATCGCTCAAAACGCCTGCTGGTCACCGAAGCTTCAACACCAACCATTCCTCTGCAACCCTGGACGAGCTCCCCAAAACAGGGGCCTAGCCGACACCCGACTCCACAAGCTTCACGCCGGCACCGAAGAGCAGAGGCCGACGAGACAGAGGAAGCCGGGAGAAATTATTCCAAAGAATGCTCACGCCTCCGTGTAGCGTCCCGCCTCCCCGAGGCCAGACCCGCACACCTGGCAGCTCTCTAGGACATCAAGACTAACCCCACAGACCAACACATGTCTTTTCTGCGCACTTTGTCCTCACTCATG
>LAPY01003416.1:37564-50604 GCA_000970635.1 Eragrostis tef | reverse complement strand
CCGAGGCACCGAGCAGCCGGGGGGTGGTCGCTATTTCGAATAACGACCGCCCGGTCACTGTTTCGAATAGCGACCACCCCTGGGTACCTGAGAGCCATCCGATCGGAGGCGTGCGGTCCGGATTCGCAGAGATCCCGCGGGTCGTCGTCTCGGGAGGCAGAGCCGCAGAGGGGATCGCAAGAGGACGGCGAGCGCGCTGCTCCAAGACTAGGGAGGAGCCGACGATGCCGGCGCATGCATCCGTGGCTGCGACCGTGCGACGTCGATGGCGTCGGGAGGAGGCGCACGACCGAGGCATCGTCGGCTCCCGGCGCTCCGAGCAGGAGAGCAGCTTTTCATTATCCATGGTCGAGGCATCGTTGCCTGCCTGGGGACGGTAGGCGGGGCCTCATTGGCATGGCAGCCAGCGAGCCCGCGTCGTCGCCACTCATCAGTGCTGCACACGGAAGGTCTTTTTGTCGCCGCGCGGCGAGGTGGAGCCATGGAGGGGCGAGGCGGCGGAAACCCATGACTGACCGGACCGGACCTGACGGCCGTGAAGCAGGCTTCACTTTTCGTCCTGCAGGGCGTCAAGCCCAAGGCAGGGCAGGAGCGCCACGGTCGATCTCTGATCACGGAGGATCACCGTCCGTCTGATGAAGGATGCGTGCGTGCGAGCTCGATTGCCCCATCCTGGGTGTGGAGTGTGGACTCGAAGAGGTCGTCGTCGTCGTCTTCTCTCAACTCTTGTCCCCGGCGTGTCCCTGGAGCTTGCGCCGTCGGCCGGAACAACACAAGACGCGTCGGCGGCGCCCAGGCAGGGAGTTATCCGCGAACGCGTGGTCCAGGACGGTCTCGGCGACTTGGGTGCCGAGAAAGGTCTACGAGGTCGCATGCATAGTCGGCAAGGCACGGACGAGGACGTGTCAGGCTGGACGAGATGTGGACGCGGCGCCATGCTCGACGGGGAGCCCTCCATCCACGGTACGTGAAGACGACGTTCTGCGGGCAAGGTGTACGTAACGTACGTGTTGCAATGGCGGTGTAAGTGAGGTCTCCATGGAGGCAAGTGTCGAAAGGAACGCGGCGGCGCTCCGGCGAGCCGAGACACCTGAAATGAAACATGGGAAATCTTCGTTCAGAAGCACTAACTGATAAGTCAACATGACGAACATAACTGAAACTCTGCAATTCCATAAGTATCATGTTACTCGTTCCTAATCTTACTTTTGAGGCAGGCATGGTTGACAGGCAAAGAACAGAGCAGCCGTGTCATCGTCAGGTAATAGCCGAACACAATTGATTTCTCCGCGTCATGTCTGAAAGTTATAAACTGTTACCATGATTTTTGTAATCTGTAATTAACAGGAATCTGGCAGGGGAGAACAAAAATGCGTGTCATACATACCTTCAGTGAAGCTCTGCTCAGAGTTGTTGGTCGTCCCAGCTTGCCGGCGTAGAGTTCAGAATCGACATGGTTCAGAATTCAGAGATGGGTCACCGTTGCTTGGCTTTCCTTGTTTCCATGGCTCACTGCACGCAGTATGTACGTGCAGAGAGAGAGAGAGAGAGAGAGAGAGAGAGAGAGAGAGAGAGAGAGAGAGAGAGAGAGAGAGAGAGAGAGAGAGAGAGAGAGAGAGAGAGAGAGAGAGAGAGAGAGAGAGAGAGAGAGAGAGAGAGAGAGAGAGAGAGAGAGAGAGAGAGAGAGAGAGAGAGAGAGAGAGAGAGAGAGAGAGAGAGAGAGAGAGAGAGAGAGAGAGAGAGAGAGAGAGAGAGAGAGAGAGAGAGAGAGAGAGAGAGAGAGAGAGAGAGAGAGAGAGAGAGAGAGAGAGAGAGAGAGAGAGAGAGATCTCGACGAAGTGAAGAGTCAAACCTCTGGTCGGTCGGCCATGGACGGCGGAACAACCAGAAGGGCGCATGGCAAATTGGCGATACAATTTGAAATCCGCCAAAAGGATGCAGAGAGGAGCGTTTAGAGCTCGCGAGAACGCGAGGCTGTGGAGCTCGACGGAGTCTGATCGCCGGAACGGGCGGAGGAGCCGAAACCCTCGGTTCGTGCCACGACGGGTTTGACTGGGTCTCCGCTTCTTAATCCCCGCCGCAGGATACGGATCTAACGGTTCGCGGCTACCCAGGGGGTGGTCGTTATTTCGAATAGCGACCACCCCCTGGTACCTGGTAGACGTCCGATCGAGCACCTGCGGTCCAGATCCCGCGTAATACAGGGTGGACTTGGTCGTCCGTCTTCTCCCGCGGGAGCCGAGAAGAGCTTTTCCGCCGACGCGACGAGCGGCCACGGCGCAGCAGCGGAGCTCGACGGAGACCGCGCTGCTCTAGGACGCTCTGCGCATTCATGCTCGAGCAGAGCTTTTCCGCCGACGCGACGCCACCAGAGAGGCCTACACGGCCGCGACGCCGAGGTTTTCGAGGACACATCGCCGGAGCCCATCCGTCGATTCCGCCTTCCGCCATCGCACTCTCGCGCCGATGATGATGATGACACAGAGGCCGCGGAGCTCAGAATGCGTCGCCGTGGTTGAGTTTTGTTTCGAAGTATACTTATAGGGCGGCTGGGCGTGAAGTGAGTGAAGGTCAGCGCTCAGCAGAGCGAGGAAGCTGGATGCGACGCCTTCCTGGGCAAGGAGA
Source organism: Eragrostis tef (assembly GCA_000970635.1). Classification (NCBI taxonomy): domain Eukaryota; kingdom Viridiplantae; phylum Streptophyta; class Magnoliopsida; order Poales; family Poaceae; genus Eragrostis; species Eragrostis tef. The sequence continues at coordinate 47,979 of LAPY01003416.1, read as the reverse complement.
GGGACGAAAGGGACGTGCCGGAGAGCGGCGGCGCTCCGGCGATCGACCCATGGCCGGAAGCAGAGGCGACGTTTCATGCTGCCCCAGGGGTACGAGAGGCCATGGAGGAAATTGGAAGGAGCTCATGGTTGCTCGCCTGGCCGGCTTCAGCTGACTCTAGGAACGGCGCCGGCGGCGCGACGGGTTTGTGCCCTTCTCGGCCTCCGGCGGTGAGGATCAATGATTCAGATTTCGAATCACATCTTGCAGGCATAGAGAATCACATCTGAACAGCTATTCGATAGACTCTTCAGCTCATACATTAAGCTTTTCAGGCATTATTATCTGAACACTGATCCTGAACAGTTATTCAGAATAAGGAGGTTAGGCAGAAAGTTTGCGACTGATACTGAATTTTTATCATCCATTTTCCAAAACAGCCCACACTTAAATGAAGGATATATCTTTCAGGGTAGGATCCCGACTTTACTAAACTTCAACAAGATCACAAGTTTCCAAGACAATGACAAAACGAACCAACGGTGTTAACCATTGTCAAATCACACTTAATTCCTGCAAACTTATTTGTTACAACAAAAGAATCATTCATTACATTAGTCCAGTGTTAGACAAACGATACACAAAAGGTGTATCGATGACCAAAAAAAGGGGAACTCTATCCTGCCCTCTCCTATACAAAATTACATTGTGCAAACCAGCACACCAACAACCGTGCTTCTGTATTTTTCAAAAAGAAAAGAAAAAAAAATCTGTCACCCTCATACGAATGAGGTGGTGTATTTTCAGAAACAAACCATGCTTCTGCCAAACTCTAAATACAAAGAAGTGTGTCTGTATTTTTAGTATTTTACCCTATTTGATTCCACTTTGACTGATCCAAGACACTATGCACAACATCAGGCATACGAAAACATCAGCTTTATACAAACAAAAAACTCGCATCTTGTGGGGGTATTGGCACCCATGTGATCTGAACACTGCACACCAAAGTCAAATTCTGACAACAGCAATCATACATGAATACCATGATCAACTGCTTCCCAGCACAATTGTCCTCATGCAGCCTGCAAAGACTCCGGACACACCAGAGCTCAAACAATAGTGGTCAAGCGTCGAACAAACTCTCTAATAATCTTCATTTCCGCTGTACCACCTCATGAATCATGATTATCTCACACAAAGGTTCTAACATCAGTTTCCCTTGCTCTGGCTGCTCTTGTTACAGGTCCGCTGCTTGTATTATTTGTCTATTACTGATTTACTTCACTTCCTATGTTCCATCAATTGCTTTTCTGGATTGCATTGCAAATGACAAACAAGAAAAATCAGTCGGCAATAATTTGTTTTTGAAATGAAAAGAAGCATGAACAAGCCTTAGAGGACAATGTAAACAATTGTTATAACAGACATTAAATTAACCAGGGTTGAATTCTTGGGTCTGCACTACAGTTGTTTCAGAAAGTCGATTTTGAAGGGTTAAAGAAATACAACCAAAACTAGAAATCCAGTTTATAAAAGTACCACCGGAAACTAGATTGCAATCCCCATAAGATGTCACACTAGCAACATCAGTGGAGAATTTTGAATATATGTACCCAAATGGTTCTTCAACTTAGTAATTTAGGTCCAACGTTTGGTTTTAATTCTGTGATACTGTAGTGATACTAAACTGAACCTTAAGTATTCGGTAATTTAAAATAAGTGAACGGAGAAGGTTGGATTGTTACCATACTAATATAAGCATCTCGACAATCATGCATAAGAGTCCAAACATTGTTAAAAAAAGGAAGAATTAGATCACAAGGCTCCCAGTCAAAACCTTACTGCTTAGCTCTTAGCAAGCATAATATGTCAAAAGGAAAAATCAACAGACAAATGGTATTCTCATAATATTGATTCTCAAATACCAACAAGGCAACAGCATGCATTGTTTTCCGCAAACACACAGCTTCCTATTGAAAATCTCATGTATGAACAATTAAATTCCTTTCTATTGGCTTAAAAAGCTATTTTCATTGTAAATTGGTATTTCTAAGTATTAGACCAATGCCTAACTTTACAGATTGTTTCTAGCGTAAAGTCAAGTCATTCCTCTTAACAGGTCAGCCTTGCATCACTTATAGTTATGGATTAAGTGTGGTCTGCAACTACTCTGGTAACCAAACAGTTGCAAAAACCTAGTACTATATGATAACATGACAAAAATATGGTTCAAAACTAAGTAATGCTTACCATTGTAGGCTCTGATAGCATAGTGTATGCTTTCCCGATAAGTTTGAATAAATAATCAGCATCTCTGCGGATTTCGTTAGTGACTTCCCTCCATAATGCATCACTCATATTTTTATTTCTGACAAGAGATTTACCGGCCTGTGGCATAATTATTGTTAGACAAGACTCAAATTAGGAAGTGAGTCATAATAAAGAAAACAGAAATGTGATACTTTGTCTGGATGATGCCTTAGTGCTGCTTTGCGGTATGCTTTCTTTATATCCACGGCAGAGCAAGAAGGCTCAATCCCTCTGAAAGGAAAAGAAAGCATATTCGTAAAATAATGTATTTACAGAGCATAGTTTTCCATGGGAAAAGAAACATCCACCCGTCCAGTAATGGTGAACTTTCCTTTCCAACAGAATCGTATGAATATCAAATTATTCCTCCACTCTTCAGCCGAAGACCAATTTTGAAGGAAGATTAGGCGTTAAAATCAAATTTCCTCCATACGGATGCATATGGGTGTCAATTTTGCAGAGTAAATTCCATTTTAGCGGTAATCGGGGCTGAAACTGACAATACTAGCTGCCAATTTGAAGGGAAAAACGATGTTCATTCATTGTGCCAGGGGAAAAGTGGCCACCACCTTTTTAAAAAAGGAAGTAGAGTAAATCCCTACTGCGGCACAGGCCATCTACTGGACTGACAAGTGACATTAAATTAAGAAGTTGTAATTAATGGCCTTATATTTTAAAATTTCATACCTTAGAAATTTAGAAGGCTGAACTGTGACAAGGCTAGATAACAAGGGTTATATATTATGTTGCTATAGGTTGTTCCACAATGTGATTATGTATGCTCTACACAATTTAAAATTTCAAAGGACGGAGACTTACAATATCAAATACATATTCAATGTGGCCCCTTTTCTGGCTTCCCGCTCCAGAGAAGCAAGCCTAAGATTGGCTCGGTTCAGGTTGCTACAAATGTTCTCTGTCTTTTCTGATGGCATGGACATATTTTCTTGCAGCTGTTTCTCAAGAAGAGAAATCAACCTACGGAGATCATTTGCTGCCTGGTAATAGTCCCTTATAAGTTCATACAAACTAGACCTTCTGGAAATAGCCTGCAAAAAATAGCAAGCATAATATATTGATCATGTTGTGTCAAGCAGATTTTCCAAATTGCACATACTGTCTGCTGCTTAAATGATTAATTATAGAAATAGAATTTCTCAATGCAGTATCAAATTTATAGATCCAATAACCATTTCGCTCAAAATTTACATATCCATAAATACCAGCACTCCTTCTTCATGGAATTCTTTATAATTGGTGCATGGCAGATATGGAAACAAAGAAATGATCAAATTTTCAAAAGAAACAGACCAACATTTGAAGGCTGGAAAAGGAACTTCACAGATGAATCCTTAATGCAATCCCATAGAATGAGCCAGACAAACAAAGAGAAGTTCATACAGACAGTCAACTTGTATAGATAGCTCTTTATATTTGCCCTTTTCTCTCTTTCAGCTGCCTGAAGAGGCATGAGTTGTACAGTTTCGGGGTTACCTGGCCTTTTGGCCATGAAACTCACTTTTGCCTTTTTATAAATTTATGTTTATACGATGAAACTGCCAATACTAGCTGCCAATTTGAAGGGAAAAACGATGTTCATTCATTGTGCCAGGGGAAAAGTGGCCACCACCTTTTTAAAAAAGGAAGTAGAGTAAATCCCTACTGCGGCACAGGCCATCTACTGGACTGACAAGTGACATTAAATTAAGAAGTTGTAATTAATGGCCTTATATTTTAAAATTTCATACCTTAGAAATTTAGAAGGCTGAACTGTGACAAGGCTAGATAACAAGGGTTATATATTATGTTGCTATAGGTTGTTCCACAATGTGATTATGTATGCTCTACACAATTTAAAATTTCAAAGGACGGAGACTTACAATATCAAATACATATTCAATGTGGCCCCTTTTCTGGCTTCCCGCTCCAGAGAAGCAAGCCTAAGATTGGCTCGGTTCAGGTTGCTACAAATGTTCTCTGTCTTTTCTGATGGCATGGACATATTTTCTTGCAGCTGTTTCTCAAGAAGAGAAATCAACCTACGGAGATCATTTGCTGCCTGGTAATAGTCCCTTATAAGTTCATACAAACTAGACCTTCTGGAAATAGCCTGCAAAAAATAGCAAGCATAATATATTGATCATGTTGTGTCAAGCAGATTTTCCAAATTGCACATACTGTCTGCTGCTTAAATGATTAATTATAGAAATAGAATTTCTCAATGCAGTATCAAATTTATAGATCCAATAACCATTTCGCTCAAAATTTACATATCCATAAATACCAGCACTCCTTCTTCATGGAATTCTTTATAATTGGTGCATGGCAGATATGGAAACAAAGAAATGATCAAATTTTCAAAAGAAACAGACCAACATTTGAAGGCTGGAAAAGGAACTTCACAGATGAATCCTTAATGCAATCCCATAGAATGAGCCAGACAAACAAAGAGAAGTTCATACAGACAGTCAACTTGTATAGATAGCTCTTTATATTTGCCCTTTTCTCTCTTTCAGCTGCCTGAAGAGGCATGAGTTGTACAGTTTCGGGGTTACCTGGCCTTTTGGCCATGAAACTCACTTTTGCCTTTTTATAAATTTATCTAATAAAATACTAGCACAGTAGGGGCTTCCCCTACTGTATATTCCTAAATAAAAAAATTACATATCCAGATTGAAGGTCCTTGTAAATGATGCCAGTTTATTTGCTTATCAAATTTATGTGAATGATGAACCTTCCGTTCAGTTAATACGATTAACAGGACTTTTCCCAAAGACAAACTTTTGGTAGCTGTTGCTTGTTACTATTTGTTCAAGAAGGATCACCAGTAACTTCAGTGACTGGTCTTGGATGCAATCCACATAAAGAAGAATAGTGGGGCATATTACATAGACAGCGGAAAAAACATGTAAGCTATTTGGAGCATTGTGAGGTCGAAAGCCACAAAGTCACAATGAATATTCTATTTATCGATATCTATTTAATTTAGGGTAAAGTTAAAATGAAAACAGAAGTCAAGTTTTCATGCATCAGAACAGACATGGAAATCGCGATAAATTTTCATTGGATGAGCTAATAAGAGGGAATGCATGATCTCAGCTAAATGGTTACATGAGGCATTTGATCTGTTGTAACAGTAGGATTTACACCAACCTTAGAATAACCGGCATCAAGGGCTATAGCAAGTGAACAATCTGCTATAGCATCTAATATTTGACCCATTGCTTGGTATGCCGCTGCACGGTTACAAAAGCAGATAGCTGAAAAATGTATTGATTCGGTATTGCTCAGCAAAGCAGCAGTATAATGCTCCACAGCCTCTGAATATTTACCAGCATGAAATGCTTCATTTCCTGCAGCCTAAAATGTGGCAACAAGAAGTTAATGTAACCAGTGTAAACTTCTTGAAAATTGAATACCTATGATATCATGTTGCACATGATCAATATCATTACCACAGGTTTGACATCATATGACTATGCTTGTGACCCAAACTAATAGAATTCATTGCCTCCAATCACACCACTAAACAAATCATTCATAGAAATGAAATAGAAATGATAACAAATGGCATACTTTAAGTCGCAGTAGTTCAGATATTGCCATGGAGAATGATGTAATTGATTGCTGAGATTGCTTTTCGCACCTAGTCAGAGTCCTCCCAAAGTTAGTAAATAATATAAGCGGTGATACATGGAACACAGAAACAAGCAAACTAACATACACCATTGGTAACAAAATATTACCTGCATTCCATTACTTGTGTTTGCTCGTACTTCTTTAAGAACTGTTGAGCCTCTTCAAGCTTTCCAAGGAAGAAATAGGACTTGGCAATAAGATGATAACGCCACAACTTCACAGAGCAACAACTTTCCAAATTATTGCTTTCTGAATGCTCGCCAGGACAAAAACAGATACTGTTTCTTTCAGCTAAATGAAGAGTTTCTTGACAAAACTTAATTACTTCTTCATATCGCCTCAACTGTTAAATTCCCACAAAATTACCTGTTAGCCCATAACATATCTGACAATAATAGTAGGAACTGGAAAGTTAGTGGTGACTTGTGCAAGAAAATTAAGTTTACCATAAAATACAGACCAGTAAAAGTGCTTCTGCTTTCATCTCCATCAAATTATCTGAATAAATACTTATGGACAAAGCATCAGAAATCATTTGTAAGGCGCTGGATATCTTGTCAAATTCCTTCGTTATAAGATACTCCTTGGACTGAAGAATAAAACCAGATAATTTCTGCCAATTAAAGAGACAATATACCAGCATTATACTCTGAATAAGACATTCAATCAGAAATAGGTGCATTAAAACAGAGAAGACAAGGTATGCAAAAGCATTAGAGGCGGTAAGTCATAAACAAAGGCTTTCCAATTATTTTTCTGCTGCCAGGCAGGTGTTTCAAACATTGTACTGTCAACCTCGTACGGCAGAAAGTTGCAAAAAAAAAGATGTTTGCAAGTTATTTTCTGCTGGCCTAGTAAGTGTTGCAAACATAGTACTATCAATCCGGTACCTTCCTAACAAATAGATTTTTCTTTCATACTGCCTACAAAAACACGGATTACCAAAAGTATCACTGACTGTGTCAACCACATGCAAGACCAAACCTACTTGTCATTGTTGTAGCCAATGGTACTTTGGCGAACTGTGATTTTACCAGTATCTTGGCCATTTTGTGACCTAAATAGAAATAACTGATCAAAAGTTGTAATCGGCGACAATTGATGAGTATATTTGTCAACTCATGGATCTTTCTGTTATACTACATTCAAGTTTTGTGTTTGATCAGCAACAAATTCGGAGTCTACAAAGGGTTAAACTGGTGTTTAGAGAAGTGAACATATGCATGTGAAGCTTAGGAGAAGATATAGCAGCACCTAAATGACAAATGATACAGTGGAAATAGCGGCCAAATAGAGAAAGAAAATTAGAAGTCGCAAAAACAAATAATATAAGAGAGGTTCCCACAAGCAGGTCTTCAAAGTCACCCATAGTTCTCCATGGGTAGGGCTCTAAAGCCAGCCACTCCTTACAAGCCCCAACAGAAACTACATCAACACAATTCCAAAAAATTAATTAGTATTCTACCTGAACTTTTTGCAGACCATCAGAAGCCTCTTCTACAATTTTATGGTCCAAGTTTGACATAGTATTGGACTTCAAACACATTTCAAAAGCCTTTTTTGCTTCTTCAACATCCCCCAGCGCGAGTAGGCAGCTAGACCCATTAGATGAGCATATCGATAAGCTTATGTATTCAACATAGAATGCCATGTATAGTAAGATTGCATGCTTTTAAATAACTAATAATCAGTACTGGCTATTAAATGCACTTCATATCAGACAAATTTTATGAATCAATTATGCCTCCATTAAGAGTTCACAGTATTGTTCTCTAGACCACGAACATAAAAATGGCAAGGCTAGTAACTTCCCCAAAAATCAACCGAGTGCAAACATAAATTATTGGCAAGAAGGCGATATGTTAAGGCACTATTCAACCTTACTAAACTGTAGTGCTATTCTACACCTAGGGTGTAGAATAACTATTCTACACATTTTAGCATAATTTCATGATTTTTACTGAACTCGATTACGGAACGTCAATTTCTGAACTCGGTTCACTAAGGTGTTGAATGGCATTGGTGTAGTAAAGTTTACATGAAATATTTCTTTTTCGTTCAAATCTGAATTGAAAACTCCATAACTGGTTACACGAGTTAAAAATCTAGTTCTTACAATTCATCAAAACAGTACGATGGTTCCCTGGATTTTCTACAAGAAAATATAAAGCTACTTCTATTTTTTTTCACTGAATCAAAAGCGTAATACAAATTTTGCATGCCTTATAACTAAAAGCTAGTATGAGCATGAAAGTAACGACATCGCCATTTGATTAACAGCATAACCTAAGTAACAGCCTTTGGTCTTACTTGGCAGCTCTGACTTGTGCCTTGAGAAAGCTGGAATCAATATCAATAGCTTCTCGACAGTCAGAAAGGGCCTCTCTCATCTTACCCAGAGACATTCGAGCAGCTGCACGATTGCTGTAGCACAGCATTAATGCCTTTTTAGAAGCATCAGTTGGATCAAAAGAACCAATCCCGTGGGTATAGCATTCCTCGGCCTTAGTTAACTGTCCTTCCGCAAATGCTTGATTTCCTCTAGAACACATTGAGAAATTCAGCTTTAAACATGGAATATAGTATCACACAATGAATGAAAAAATATACAGCGAAGCAACGAAGAAAAAAGGTGAACAGCACCACTCTTGAATAGAACAGCTACAATACCTGCCATTGCCACAGTGGAACTATTAAGTCTCCCTATTCAGATAGAAATATATTTCACTTTAAATTAACTATTAATAAGGCCTTCCACCATCTTACACATAGAAACCTTCATTCTTGACCAGCAAACGTACAATATGATATCCATATTTCTCTAGTATAAGCAGAAAGATAAAATGATATAACTGATAAACCCATTTCTGAATGGAAAAACGTCTTTGTAACTCTCTAAACTTTGGCCTAATCTCCGCCAATGTCTCAAACTTTAAAACCAGGAATTTAGTGCCCTGAGCGTCCTAATGTTTCGAAGGTCTGTTTTATCGCCATTTCCATGGCTTGGGTGGTTTCACCTCATGCAAGTCCATGCTAGCTAAACAAACAGAAGGGGACGATATGAGTAAGTCATGTAGTCATGTAGATACCTTAAACGCCACGCTTCACAATCTCCATGGTGCCTAAAGTTTTCTGTTTCCGTGCATGTTACTCCTCTACTAAATGTAACCATTTTAGGTTCCATTTCTCTGTATTCACTCCACTGAGCACCTGAACCAATTGATCGCTGACTTGCTGAAGCTTCTGAGTATGCAAGACCAATGGTAGATGTAGGACGGCTTTGAATAGAGTTAGCATGATTACTCATTCCCCCAACTTTTTTCTTATTCTGTCGTTTTTGTGAGGGCAATGTACTTTGATCCGAAGTTGATGCAGAAAATGTGAAACCAGATTGACCAGACTGTTCCGTTTTTGCTGAAAACATAAAGTCCGTTCCATCATGGCTACTTTTCGTTGCCTCCAAAGTAGAGTTGTTGAAAGAAACCTTTGCACTCCTATCTTCATATCCCAAGTTAGAGGGTACAGCATATGATGCTTTCCACGCTGCGAAAATTTCATGAGGTTCCAAGTGTGGGGCATCCTTATGACTAGAACTGAATGCATGCTTTGCGCCCTGTAAAATGAACTTGGTGTGCATGCTATCTTTGGCACTTGAAGCATTAAGTTGTTCAGACCTATAAGTTACACCCTCCTTATTATCTGAATCTACCTTATTGGCATCAGCTTGATTAGCATTGGCGGCGAACTGCTGACATCCAGAGTCCTGACCAAAAACAAAGAAATTCTGCTGATTGTCACCACCATGTGCAGAAATTTCACTTCCATCCTTTAGAAAATTACCTTGATCCACAGAATTCAGAACTGGCAAGCTATCAGCACTCTTTGCAAATTCAGTGGAAACATTCTCATCAATGCATGGTGATGAACAAGCAGCTGGAGAAGCTACTGGCCTTGACTCCACAGTCTCGCATCTTCTTGTTTGAGACGGGCATCCACTCCCTTCATGGAGCTGCTCAGTCTGATCACCAAGAAAGTCCGGACAAGACCCCTTATGGAAACTAGAATTTCCTCCAGAGGTACCAAAGCTATCACCGGCGTTCATCTGCGGTGCTGAATCATCTCCTCTGAGAGTATCAGCGTCGCTTTGCCTGGCGGTGCCATCTAATGCGAGCTTGTCAACTGCTGATAGAAGAATAGACAGCGAAGCATCACCGGATCCAGATGATAAACTCTTCGTCGTCTCCGACGCCCCGACCACGCCGCTCCCGAACACAAAGTTGGCGTCCCCAGAGACGCCCCAGGAGACCATCGACTGCGATCCGTCCTGCTGGCCAAAGGCGAAGGATGCAGGGCGGTGCGATACATCGCAACCTAAGCGCCGGCTCGAGGCAGCGGCGACAGCAGCTGGATGGTCCGATCGGAATGGCGCGGCGTGGCGTCTCGTTCTGGCGCCGCGGGGCCTCGGGCTCGCAGCGGCGGGGCTG
>LAPY01003416.1:18641-29342 GCA_000970635.1 Eragrostis tef | reverse complement strand
CCCGAGAGATTCGTCGGCCCCTCCCCGCTTCCTCAAAGGCAAAGGCAAGCGCACCGCCGCCCGCGATGGCTTCCCCGGACGCGGCGCCGACGGAGCCCGAGAGATGGCGGGACCTCGACATGCTCCTCACCCGCCCCGGCAACCTCGTCGAGGCCTCCTTCGACCCAAACCCCACGGTGAGCCGCCACCGCCACCTCGCCCTCCTTCTCCGGCGCCCCTTCGTGTGATTTCTGGCTTCGTTCTCACCTTTCGATTTGCTTGGGGTGGTCTTCGCCTTTGATCCGTGCGCGCAGCTGCGGGACCTGCTGGGGAGCGTCGTGGAGGTGCTGGTGGTGGGCGCGGGAGGGCTGGGGTGCGAGCTCCTCAAGGACCTCGCCCTCTCCGGGTTCAAGAAGCTGCACGTCATCGACATGGACACCATCGACGTCTCCAACCTCAACCGCCAGTTCCTCTTCAGGTCCGTCTCCTCTCTCCCACTCACCCCTGCCCTGCGAGTGGATTGACATTCGTTATTGAGTGGGTGGTAGAGAATGTAGGGTTTATTATGGCGTGTCGGTGTTATGTTTTGAAGCTCTGTTAAAATTCCATAACCATAGGCGTTTGCTTCCATTAATAGATCTCTTTTGCTTTCGCTACGAGTGACATACGCATTGGAAGATGGATAATGGGAGAAGGGTGCCTCACATTTTTAATCGAGTCACCAAGGACAGAAAAATTTATGCAGGATGTAGGGTGAACATGCTTAAACTCAATGTGATAGTGTTGACAACTTATTCGCCATCTTCATAATGTCCTGAGAGGATGGATTAGGACAGTAAGGATACTTTTAGTTCCCCAAAGCAAGCCCTAATGCATTGGGAAAGAAAGAATCAACATTATTCTTTTACATTCATATTGAGGCTAAAATTTGTCTTGGCTCCTCATCATTAAAGCTGAAGCCTCAATTGACTATAGCTGCAACCATTCGTGTTCTTTGATATTTGACTCATTTACACACTCGTCATCTTTCAATCGTCTCAAAATGCTATACTACTGTACAGAGTTCAAGATGTCGGGAAGTCCAAAGCTGAAGTGGCGGCAAAGAGGGTTATGGAGCGAGTTAGTGGGTTGAACATTGTGCCCCATTTTTGCAGGATTGAAGATAAAGAGCTAGAGTTCTACAGTCAGTTCCATATAATTGTCCTTGGTCTGGATTCAATTGAAGCTCGAAGCTATATCAATTCCGTGGCCTGTGGGTTCCTAGGTATGTTTTTCCATGCCATTTTTCTAGGGATGCAATGCAAGTGGGTACCCAATGAGCATTTGTGGGTCAAGGCCTCTAGTTCATTTGCTCTACTTGCTTCCTAGGATGGTGGAAAATTCTAGTTCATTCTAGAGAGTTTTGGGTCGACCCATGACCCAAAACTTGGGAAACCTGCATTCCTACATTTTTCTGAGTTATATTCCGTGTCTCGGGAAAATAGGCTTATAATAGGAGATTGCAGCCTTGGATCTTCGGCATGTTTTCATTGCTGCTGTAATATTACACTTTGGATGTGCAATGTAACATGTAGTACACACATATGCACTGCCTCATGAATTGTGATCAATAAACTTTGACAACAAAACTGCACCAGAGATTAATGGCAAGCAATTTTGATCTGTCCCTACTGTAACTTGACAGTTGATGGTCAGCACTCCATGCTGCTTATGAATCTTCAAAATTTTTGTTTATTTTCCCATTAATGACTATGATGCTGTGCACAGAAACTCGAGTTTTTAGGCTTTTAGTTACGAGTTCTATTGTCTTTTTGTGCTGATTATTTTTGCCCATGACCGTTGGTTATGACCTTCGTAATATAGTTTGCTTATGTTTCTGCTTACCAGTTGATCAAATCTTACTATGTTAAAATAGAAACATAGCATTCATGGCATAATGATGCGATGCATGTCCTATTTGTCTTGCAGAGTACGACTCAAATGACAATCCAATCCCTGAGACAGCTAAACCTATGGTAGATGGTGGAACAGAAGGCTTCAAAGGTCATGCTAGAGTCATAATACCTGGGACAACACCTTGCTTTGAATGCAACATATGGCTTTTTCCTCCCCAGGTTAAATTTCCGTTATGTACCTTAGCTGAGACTCCAAGAACTGCAGCTCATTGCATTGAGTATGCTCATTTGATCAAATGGCACGAGGTATTATTCTTATCTCTATATGATTTAGTTTTCAGTGTTTCCCCCCTCCTCAAACATTTAAGATCACTGTTGTAGGTTCATCCTGGAAAACCTTTTGATGCTGATGATGCAGAACATATGCAGTGGATTTATTCAGAGGTATGTTTTACTGTAATGACTTTAATTTATTTACCAGTAATGATCTTGTGATCTTTTGACATATATACTTGTGCAGGCTTTAAAGAGAGCAGAGCTTTTTGGTATTTCTGGTGTTACATATTCTTTGACTCAGGTTTGTTTCTGTGTTTATTGACCAATCCTTAGCATAATTCAGTCCTTATATCTCCCAAAATATAAGCTTCGTCTGGGTCGAATGTATCCGTCTTTAATTTGGCAATTCATGCAAGTCTGCAGTCAAAATCAAGTTGAACTCATTTTTTTTATATATATTTGTTACATTCATAAACCTTGACATTTGATCTCTGTTATATTTAGGTATGCTAATCCAACTTTTTATGTTAAATTCGAGAGTGAATTGCACAAAACACTAGTTGTTTCAACCATATTCTCATTTTTCACCAGGTCTTAGACTTTTTTCCTTTGCACATATCCAGGTTTTAGCTCTTACTTTACACTTTTCTACCCTTGCTCAGCCTTAAGACCATCCTTTAGGCTCACTAGTACTTTGGGATGAGCCACACATGGGTTAGAAAATCCACAGCCAAATTGCTCATTGCCTTCTTCTATTGTGGCATAATAAGGCTCTAAGTCAGGGCTATATCTTGTTTTAAGTTTAGTGGAATTGTCTATCCCTTAAATAGTTATAGCCTTATAATGTGGTGAAAACTGTATTCGACATACCTTAATTTTTAGTGAATGTCTTCTCCTGATTATCAGTTTCTCTTTTTTTTTTTTCTTCTCTGTTGGCACAAATAATCCTCACCTAGTTAATGCTTTTACATGATTTAGCTGGCGCTTAGGCACTTCACTTTGTTACCATCCATACCATTCTTGGGAGTTGGAACTTGATGTTTTCATTTTTGATTGGTTGAATATTATTCTTTTATTAATGTTTTTGAGTCCGTTGGTCTGTAGCTAGTGACTTACTTGGTGTACACTCTTTAGATAGTGCTTTGGTCTTACTACATCAATTGAATTTGGAAAATTCAAGATGAAACATCTAGCGGGTTTTGACATTGGCACAAAAATAATCAAAAATTCATATTCATTAGTATAAGTCTTTGTTGTCATTGTCGTTGTTGTAATCCTAAACTTTATTTTGTCAGTGTTCTAATGCTTATAGCTTAATTGGATGGCAAAGTTTAAATCTTTATAGGACCGTGACATTTATATCACTGTCTATGTTTATGAATTTCAGGGTGTTGTCAAGAACATAATCCCAGCCATTGCTTCAACAAATGCAATTATATCTGCTGCCTGTGCATTGGAGGCCTTCAAGCTTGTTTCTGGTTGCAGCAAAAGTGTATCAAACTATCTCACGTGAGTTTCATTGCTCCATGTTCCATTGTTACTCTAAATTTTTGTTTCCTCAAAGCTTGATGTCTAAAGGAATTCGTTTGATATGTTATTATTTAGAAATGCTACGGAAGGAGTCTTAGCCTAGTGGTTAAGACTTAGTAGCACCCCCAGGTCCTGGGTTCAATTCCCGTTGGAAGCGAATTTCAGGCTGGGGGTAAAAAAAGTCACTCGTTGGTTCCTCTGTTCGTGCACATGAGCCAGACTGATCTCTGGGGGGTGGATCCTTGTGTAGGTGCTATGGGGGCTCAAAGCACGGGTAAAGATCTGATCCATAGAGGGCGGGCCCTCGTGTTGCAAAGGGGGGCCAATTTTCGTGACCTTTCTTGGCCGGGCTCCGGTTGAGCTCTCTTATAAATGAAAACCGTGGGGGCGGTCTTTCCCCCACTAGCTGAGTTTTATTACTTAGAAATGCTTTCGTTCCATTGTTTAACATTGCCACCTGTAATCTTAACAACATATTGCCATCCACCAAACAAATTAACTACTTTCACTTTGTTTACTGATCATAATAATCCTAGTATCTTAAATGATTAATTCTTATTTGTCGACAAACACTGGATATAACACTTTATTTTGCCAATAAGCTACAGAATGACTCGGGATCAAATTATCAATCCTTATCACACATGGCAATAATGCAGATACATAGTACTATAATGTTCTTTGTTTGGCTGTGAACTGGTTGATAAAACTTGGTGTGGCTGCCTGAGTGCTGATTGCTGAGGCATTTTTCTCATCATGCTTAATAACTTGACATGATTTGTGGAAATCTTGTTGTCAGCTGTCTATCTCTATACACTTCAAACCAGTTTACTGTTATGTTCCTACTAGGTGCTGCATTTGTTGATTGGATTAAAAAACAGAAGACATGTTCAGTTAGATGACTGGTGATTATTTATTTTTATTTATTATAGGTACAATGGTCTTGAAGGAACTCATATTAAAGTAACTGAGTTTGTCAGAGACAAAGATTGCCTTGTATGTGGGCCTGGTACCCGAATTGAGCTGGATCCATCGTCTACTCTTTCGGAGGTTGGTCACAAGTTCCTTGACTTGACTTATTTAAATTCCTATGTATGCATCTGCAATGTGATTTTATGTATGCTAGCCTGAGGTTGGTTGAATCACATATTCTTGCACATGTTATGACAGTTATGAGTGGGGCAAGATATGAACTGCTTTAATTATGCAGAATTAGCTATATATAAGAACAAGTCATCATACAATAATCACATAGGTGACTCTTAAAAAGAAGGAAGAAGTCTATTTTACTACCCTCAAGTATTCATGTTGTTTAGTTAACCCCCTAAACTAAGTTTTAGTCCAATTTACTACCCCAAACTATCTAGATTGGTTCAATTCACCACCTCGTGAATTTTTACTTTTTTGTTTCTCTAAGTACAGGTTATATTTGAAGCTCAAATTTTGTAGGATGGTAGATGCAATCATCCTCTATGCTAGAAAAATTGTTCCAGATTTTTTTAGAAATATTTTTTTGCATTATTCTATCTTATATGTCGAATTTGTATTGCATACTTTTCACGTACAATTTTTTTTAAAAAAAATCTTTAAACATTTTTCTAACATAAGGTATGTTTTAAACTATAATCTCACCAAATTTCACACTCAAACATGATGCATACCTAGAGATACAAAAAAGAAAAATTTTATGAGGGAGTAAATTGAACCAATCTAAATAGTTAGAGGGAGTAAAATGGACCAAAAATTAGTGTAGGGGGTTAAGTGGACTACATGGATACTTGAGGGTAGTAAAATAGACTTCTTCCTAAAAAGAACATCAGAACTGGCTACATTGTATGCTAAGCTTAGACGATGTAGAGTTCTTCTATATGAGGGGCTTTCATACATTTACAACTAACATTTTCTAGATAACCACTTTATATCTGCTGCACAAAGATATCTAATCCGCTATTCTGATTGACAGTTCATCAAGTTGCTTGAAGAGCACCCCGCACTGCGGATGTCAAAAGCTAGTGTTACGCACGAAGGCAACAATCTATACATGCAGTCACCGGAAGTGCTCGAGCAGATGACGCGATCTAACCTGAGCATCCCCATGTTTGAGCTCCTTAAAGGTGTTGCATGCACGACTGTCCATGCGACGGGTATGACAGAGAGCAATGGGAAGAAAGTGTCATCGCTGAGGAAGCTGCGTGTTGCTTTTAAGGGCGTCGAAGGAGCAGATTCAAAAATGGACACGACTGAGGAGACCACTTGATACCATCGCCATCTTCATGTAGCTAGCTAAAAATCTCTCAGGAAAGATGAGCATTAACCCATCGCTTTTGAGTTGTCTATGTACTTTTCAAGCAGGCGGACCCAAAACTGAAATATGTTGCTTGATAAGTCTCGAAGAAGAAAATATGCGCTGCATTCAAATTTATCTGTTAATTGAGAATGAGTAATGCATTCACAGATGGGTTTACCCCCAGCGTCCTGACAACTTCTGCAACAAATACAGGCCGCGTTCTCTGGCACTTCTGGAACGATGGGCGCCTTGTCACTGCACAGAAATTTCATGTGTCAATTACTGGCAGGAACAAAATGTTGTGTTAAATCAATCAATCAATAAACACCCGATTAGTATATCAGGGATCAGGTTATTGTATTTTTTTCTTGAGCAAAATCAGCTTATTGTATGTATAGAAACAAAATGAGAAGGATGACAAACCCAAACATTATTATGCGGGCCGTGTTCCTTTGGCGATGACTGGAGCGTTTTTTTTTTCGAGGAACTCTTGGTGGGCTCCTGGGCTGTCGTATGTCCACTTCGTTAACGCACAACAACGAACCTTCTTCTCTTCTCTTCTCCCTGCAGACGAAAACCCTAGGCGGCAGCTTATCCCCGATCGCTGTAGGAGAGGCGGCGCAGCGCGTGCTTCGGTTCCAGGACCCAGACGAGTCTCCAGTCGCAGCAGCAGCCACCAGGCGCTGCAGTTTGTCGGACAGGTGGAAGATGACGCAGAAGCAGAGCCTGTTCAAGGGGCAGAGCAAGAAGAAGACCATCCCTCCCAACCGCCACGGCAAGGCCCCCCACGTTCGCAAAGGTACGCTCGCACCGATGGCGATGGCTCCGCCTCCTGGATTGCAGCTTCTTCTCTAGCGCGGTCGCGTGCTTGTTCGATTGATCAAATTTCCATTGGGTGCGCAGGGAAGAGGGTCGTGAAGCCGAACAAGTTCACCAAGGACATGGACGCCGACAAGGTATGGTTGTCGGATCTTCCTTCGTTAGTCAACAAAATTGATCGATTTTGTTGCTATGATTCGGTTTTAGTGGAATTGGGTGTTGAAACTAGAGGGGCTGCCTCAATTACCAAACTCGATTGGACATTTGGACTAGGACGCAGTTGAATTTTTTTGCCAAATGCTCTGTACTGTTCCTTTGTAATTAGATTCATGTTCCTTTGATTTGACCGCAAGGTAGTAATTTTTTGTATGAAGCACTAAGGTGACTGCTTTGCACTGGGTCCTATATTATGTTTTGTTTTTGTGCTCACTACATTACCCTGTTTGCAAATAATGCTCAGTTAAGTATAAGTGATCTCTTGTATGTTATACCCACTAGCAAAAATGTTCCTAAGTGTAGGAAAAATAGTTGAACTGCACTTGCAATGACCGAAGCAACAAACTACCTATTTCCTTTCCGATTATCAGCAGAAATGATCCAACTATGGTATTAACATAAAGGAGCAACTGAAACTGTGTACACGAACAAAAGCAACTATGATAATAAGCTTTTGATCTGTTCTTGTTTAGAATTCAAGCAACCTTTTCCCAACAATCCCAGACCAAATTTCACCTGAAAAATGTACGCACGAATTATCCTCCTCCTAAACTTGTGATAGGTGTGCACGCTGTCCAGTTTCATCCTGCTAATGCAAGTACTCTTTCGCATCTGTAGTCGATGTTTTGGTGACTGATATTTTGGTTACCATGTGTTTTGCTGGGTGGGTTGCAACCTTGTGTGGGATGGTATTCATTTGGCTCCGGGATTGAAGTTGTTGCACAAGCAGTGTAGCTCATGTTAGATCTATGGTGACATGGGTTGAAGACACTTGTGGTATGTCAATGGGTGTGATAGTTTTCTGTAGTGCAATGTTCCATAGACCTGTATGCTTTCCATTAAAACTGTGTGGACATTGGTGCATATCACGATTTGAAGGGACTAGATCCATAACTTTTGTTGTCCTTGTCAAAACTGAATCCTGAGTTCACTGTTTGACTTTATAAATTTTAGTAACATCATAAACCGGTACTGTAATTGATAAAAAGAGCAGCCCCCAAGGACCATTGTCTGTGCTGTGTTGGACATACTAAGTGGTATCCGTTAATTTGAGGGTTAATTGGTCTGGTACCACTAGTAAGAGTTGGAGTCCAGGAAACAACATCAGTAAGTCTGGAGTCCTCCAAACACCACTAATAAGGGTGGTTGTTTATAGAAAATACAAGTGCCCCTCTTTTATCTGGTTTTTATTTTTGTTAAAGCCGAAATAGACACCAGAAAAGACGATTGTACCCCTGACTATGTTACGGTCAAAAAATCCTCACGTTCCTTCGTCTTCCTCTCTCTCTTCCCTATGGCCTTCTCCGGCGAGCCGCACCCCCGCCGGCTCCCCTGCAGCCCGGCCGCCCCGCGCCTCCCGCCCGTTCCCCCGCCTCCTGCGCGCCCGTTCCCCCGCGCGGCCGCCGTCCCGCTGCTCCCCGCGCCGGACGACGACGTGCCGGTGCCGGCACCGTAGCGCGTCAAGCAAGCAAAACCATGGCAGCCGGATGACCTGGAAGCCATCGCGTGTTCGTCGTGGTGCTTCCGGTAACCAACAGCACGTGTTGTATTGTCAGATCGAAGAGGCACAAACCAAATTGAATAATTAATA
This sequence comes from Eragrostis tef, assembly GCA_000970635.1. NCBI lineage: Eukaryota > Viridiplantae > Streptophyta > Magnoliopsida > Poales > Poaceae > Eragrostis > Eragrostis tef. The sequence goes on along the minus strand of LAPY01003416.1, from coordinate 20,749 downwards.
CTTCAAATCAAGCGGCTAGCTCCTCAAATCAGACTACATGACAGTCAAATTGGACAAGAAAGAACCATGCCCGCAAGCAAGCAGGGGCAAGGGATGTGCGCTGCCGCCTCGCCCTGCCCGCAGGCGAGCCTTGCTCCCGCCGCCGCCGGAGGGACCCCGCGTTATGGGTCCAGGGGAGGAAGACAGCCAGGGGTAAGGACGTCATTTACCTCCACGTTTTGGCAATAAAAAAAAAAGGAAAATGACGGGAAATGGCCTGTATGGTAGCGGGTGTTGATGGACACGCTCGTTGATGGTGTTTGAAGAACTCCAGACTTACTGATGTTGTTTCCTGGACTCCAACTCTTATTAGTGGTGGCAGGCTAATTAACCCTTAATTTGATATGCTACAATACTACTGTATATCTGTGGTGACAAATGGCAAACAGATTGTTCCTTTAACTGGAAGTTTAATACTCAAACCTGCTTTCCCTAAAAGGTATAGTTGCCATTCCTTTCCTACTGTAGTAGTGTAGTATTTGTTGCTCAGGTCCTGTTTGGATCCCATCCAGTTTCCAACCCAAAGGCACAAGCTAGCTTCCCCCAGTTTCTGAGTTTCTGGAAATTGGTTTCTAAGTTGGGGCCCCAACTCATAAAAACTGGCCAAAAAAGGGTCTGTTTCGATCCAACCCAGCTTTGAAGCTGTTTTCTGGAAACTGGATGGGATCCAAACAGTCCCTAAAGATGTTTCCTATTGACATTTATCACCTTGTGAGTTTTTCAATTGCACTTTGAAGCCTAACTGTTTATTATGAATCTGTATTTATGCCAGACTCGTAACTTTTTGTTCAAGTTGCCCCTTGGTAGCTTCTGTGAAATAAAATGAGGCTTGATGCTCATTTTTACAAAACTCAATCAGCAAAAACGTTTCTTCTCTTTTCAGGAACTCACCAAGTTCATCAACCATTGCAATGAAATCAAAGCTGCAAATGTTGCTAGCAAAGAAGGCGGAGACCTCAGCATCTTGAAGCCAGACGGTGATCAATCTAAATCAAAGAAGTAGGATGCTTGAAGATGGTATGGCGTGAACTGTGACGATACCGTGAACTGTGACCATATTGCTGGGTAGAAGAGCAAGCTTAGCGAAGTCCTGGTGTAATCTGACATAAGTTTTCTGGAATACAAGTTTTGTCCTGTAGGTTTCTGTTTTTTGGGGGAATTCTCAAGTTTGCTGTTTGCGTGTAGCATAATCTTTCTGTGGGCCAATACAATTTGTCCGGCAGCATAAAGCGGGAGCTTGCGATCATTGCGAGCATTGTGCCTTGTTTTATGCATGCCGTTGCACTCATGCGTATCTTGCTTTCGCAAAGCGCGACTTCCATTTTGGAGCAGATCGAGCTCTTTTGCCTTCTTTGCAATCAACTGAATGTCAGTGTCATTGTGTCATGACGAGTTGCCAATTTGTTACTGCCTATTCTGAACTCATTACCAGTCGCTGAAGTTACCATTTTGTTTATGCCTGCAACGTAGATACCGAAAAAGACAAGTCAATTATGTTTTCGTTGGAAGCCGGCAAAAGATTATTTTTTGCCTTGTGAATTGTGATCTGCAAGTCGTCTGGAACGAGTCAATGGTCATGACGGAAAGATTTCGTGAGAAGGCGTGACTGCAGCGGGTGGGGTTGGCGTTGACTCGAAACGTACAGCGGCATCAGCGCGCCTCAGTTACGTGGCAGGCCCACCTGTAAGCGGCCGCAGCCGTCGTCGTCCCCTGAAACGCAGCCTTGTTCGAGGGAAGAGTCCACGTCGTTCACAGTTTAGCTGCGGTGACGCCATTTGTTAATTCTTATTCCTCCCTTCCCTCCCACCCCGAGCGCGCACGCCAAGAGTTCTAGAATCTTGACGGAGGGGAGAGATGAACGCGGCGGCGCGGAAGGCCGCGGCCGGCGCCGGCGGCGGCACTTCGCGCGCGCCGGTGGTGGTGCTGGCGCTGGTGGCGGCGGGGGCGTTCCTGATCTCCTACAACTTCTTCGCCATGGTGTTCCGCGGCGCCGGCGCGGGGCTGGCCGCGGGCGCCGGGAAGGACCCGGTGGTGGCGATGCCGGCGTGGATGCGCGCGGCGGCCGGGGA
>LAPY01003413.1:7289-18021 GCA_000970635.1 Eragrostis tef | reverse complement strand
TGGTGGTTTTCGGATATGTGAGACTATGTGTTATATATTGTGTAACAAAATTATATTTTTACGATAGTAACTTATGTATATATATGATAAGTTTATACACAAATGATACGCTTATATCACTTGCTACTACCGTAATAACAGAAGTTGTTATCATATTCAAGTCATGAAAAAAAATGTATGCATAGTACTTTTAAAATTATCAACTGCCTATAACATAAGTTACTACTATCCGTACGACACAAGTTGCTATAATTTTTCAAATTTAGAAAGTAGTAACACATGTTATATCCATGGTAGTAACTTATATGATAATGTAGCATATGTTAAAAAAATGTTTAGAAAATATGCAAGAGGGATATAGTTTTGTTCACCTCGTCACGTAAAATCTAACGGTGAGAACAAAATCGAAAACGGACATTGTATGGGTGAAATATGACTTTTAAAGTTTGCATAAATGCGATGACATCAGCAAACCGAGGACCATCCACGTACGCTTACTTCTCTCAGCTTTAACTGTTTTGAGGACACGTGGTGACTTTTCACAGGCTCTAGTAATCTTGCGTGTCAGGACAGAGAGGACACGCGATCTTTTGTATGCGCGACCGGACGCGCAATAACCACTCCCTTTCATAAACCATCGGTGAAACAAAAACACGATAAAGGTGGCAGATACAAACATGAATCGGTGTTTAACACCCCCTGAAGTGTAAACTTTTTACTCAGCAAGTGGACCAAGCGTTAATCCAACAGTTAGGGAGGTAGAAGGGGGTTTAGATCAATGGTAGATTAGAGGGTGGGTAGATTTTTTGAAGGTAACACATAGGTCGCAGGTAACTCGATCTTTAGAGTACAGATAACATAAACATGAGACGACGAGGGCTGACAGTGAGTGGCCAATCATTTAAGCCTAGCCAGCCTAAATGGTTGTTCGCTTATTTGACGACCCGAGCGTCCTCAAAGGTACAACGCAGACGCTCACAACACGCACGCACATTCACCCTTATGAACATACGTACGCAAACTCTATCCCTATGAGCACCTCTGAAGGACTGAGCACCCGGCAGATCTGGAGATTCCCGAAGTCACCAAAAGCGCATCGTTGTCGACGGAAACGCCGCTTACCACTTAACGCATAACGCCGGTAAATCCTAGAAAATTCGCTTCCACCGGGAGTCGAACCCAAGACCTCAAAGGTGTTACTCGGGTGCCTTAACCACTAGGCCAAGACCCCTTTCATGGCAACATAAGAGTTCATATCAACTCTAAAATAATGACTGGCGCCGCATGTCAGTGCCTCAATAAATGTTAGAGACCGCCTCTTGAAGAAAAGCTAGCAGCCTTCTCTCTTTTTTTTTTAATAAACAATGCTAAGAGTTAGCTAAGAAGTAATCATTGAGGACGCTCTAACAATCAACTAGGAACACCTGTCAATCTAGTTACATCATGGTTAGGGATGGATAGCAAACGGCCAATTATTTAAGCCCGGCTAGCTTAAATGATCAGTTGAATGCTTGATAACTGTACGCACACGTGAACTTAATAAGTAGGGTTGCTTCGCTGGCAAATGATCATATGAGAACTGCAGCTCATATGGTCGTGAGCAAGCTAAATAACCCAATAACCACTCCCTTTCATAAACCATCGGTGAAACAAAAACACGATAAAGGTGGCAGATACAAACATGAATCGGTGTTTAACACCCCCTGAAGTGTAAACTTTTTACTCAGCAAGTGGACCAAGCGTTAATCCAACAGTTAGGGAGGTAGAAGGGGGTTTAGATCAATGGTAGATTAGAGGGTGGGTAGATTTTTTGAAGGTAACACATAGGTCGCAGGTAACTCGATCTTTAGAGTACAGATAACATAAACATGAGACGACGAGGGCTGACAGTGAGTGGCCAATCATTTAAGCCTAGCCAGCCTAAATGGTTGTTCGCTTATTTGACGACCCGAGCGTCCTCAAAGGTACAACGCAGACGCTCACAACACGCACGCACATTCACCCTTATGAACATACGTACGCAAACTCTATCCCTATGAGCACCTCTGAAGGACTGAGCACCCGGCAGATCTGGAGATTCCCGAAGTCACCAAAAGCGCATCGTTGTCGACGGAAACGCCGCTTACCACTTAACGCATAACGCCGGTAAATCCTAGAAAATTCGCTTCCACCGGGAGTCGAACCCAAGACCTCAAAGGTGTTACTCGGGTGCCTTAACCACTAGGCCAAGACCCCTTTCATGGCAACATAAGAGTTCATATCAACTCTAAAATAATGACTGGCGCCGCATGTCAGTGCCTCAATAAATGTTAGAGACCGCCTCTTGAAGAAAAGCTAGCAGCCTTCTCTCTTTTTTTTTTAATAAACAATGCTAAGAGTTAGCTAAGAAGTAATCATTGAGGACGCTCTAACAATCAACTAGGAACACCTGTCAATCTAGTTACATCATGGTTAGGGATGGATAGCAAACGGCCAATTATTTAAGCCCGGCTAGCTTAAATGATCAGTTGAATGCTTGATAACTGTACGCACACGTGAACTTAATAAGTAGGGTTGCTTCGCTGGCAAATGATCATATGAGAACTGCAGCTCATATGGTCGTGAGCAAGCTAAATAACCCTCTATAAAGAAATGTGCACTACATACACCTTAGACATCTTCTTGGAGTTTTATCGACTTGTTTGCCCTTTTTATTTATCCACATTTATTTTATTCGAGTTTCTTTTGGATTTGATTTGCTCTTGAGTTGCATTGAGTTTTCTTGATTGTGTGCTTATTGACGATAAATCACGTAGGCGTGCGGCCGGAGCTTGGGCTCGCCGTTCTTGACGGAGGACGCCGATGGCGTTGACGACCAGGCCCACGAGCATGGAGAGGAGCGAGGCCGAGGCCGCCCACAGTGTACGGATGAAGCTCGGACCCGGAGCAGAGCTCGCCGGCAGCGTGTCGCCGCGCTTGCGCATGCACTCGCCAGCGAAAGAGAGATGGAGAGGAGAGTCTGACAGTGGGACCCGCGTCGAATTTAATCTGGGGTCTCCAGAGACTTGAGCGCGAATTATCTGCCTCCCCAGAGACTTGGCCGAATTTTGTCTGCCCTGTCCAGAGACTCCACCAAAAATTCGAATGGGCGTAAGAAATTGTCTGGCCTGTACAGAGAATTGAGATCCTGTCTTGAAACACTAGACTTCTTACTTCTTTTCTAAAGTTCGAAAAGTAGACTTAGAAAACTCCAAAAATCGTGAAAATTTGATAGATTAGAGAAGAGATGATGGAGAATCCATTTGAACAAGAACCGCTCGAAAAGATGAAGAGATTTAAATAAAATTCTTCCAAAATGCATAAGTTTTTAACTTTGCTTGAATTTTAGAATTTCATTTACATATGCAATGAGAATGCTCAAATGATGCACATGATGCCGGATGAGGTATAATAACATGCATTTGAAAGTTGGCATGCTACAAATTCTAATGGCAGTAAATAGTAACATACTACTCCCTCCGCCAACTTCCGCAAGCTTGTCTCCGGCCAGCTCAAGAAGCTCGCCGCCGCGAGCAAGCCGGCCAAGGTCAAGAACTCGTTCAAGCTGCCCTCCGCCGACAAGCCCAAGCCCAAGCCCGCCTCCCCCGCGGTCAAGCCCAAGCCCAAGGCGGCGAAGGCCAAGACCGCCGCAAAGCCCAAGCTGCCGGTGTCGCCCAAGGCGAAGGCCAAGCCCCCCGCGGCAGCGCCCAAGCCACGCGGCCTCTGTTTCTCTCTTTCGTTTTCCCCATCGAGGCCAAGCAACAACGGCAGCGCGCCTCCTTTCCTCGCCATTGCCGTCGAGGGGATCTGCACGAGGACGCCGTGCCGAGCTCGTCAACCGCGTCCCCAAGTCGTCCCATCCACTGGAGCTGCAGCGCGCGTCGTCTTCGTCAAGCTTCGGCAGCCGCACGAGCACCACCACCGCGATCTGATCCATCCGTCACAGTGAGCAATTAGTCGATTCCTTTTGAGCATGTCTTCATCCGTCATTGCCGCAGCTAATCACGGCCAGGTCGCCAATTTTCTATCCTTGTAGTCGCCGGATTCGTCGTCTCCTCTGCCGCAAGCCATCGCTGCCGGGGAGCCCCCTTGCCGATTGTCCTGCCTGAGCTTTTCCTCCGCCGACCTGCAAGCTGGTGAGCACCGCGACTTGAACCTGCTCCCCACTTTCCCCTGTTTCCTTTTGCGTCGCGTGACTCCAGCACCGCTGCTGCCGTAGCGTGCTTGCAGTTGCTGAAACGCCATGTCCTGCGAAGCGTCAGGGAAGGAGCAAGCTAATTAGCCTCTTGTCCAGTTTGTACTAGTCCATCTCAGATCTTTGAAAAATCACCAGAAACTAATAACAGCTCCAAAATTCCTGAAACTTGGTCCCTAGTATTATCTTGTCATGATGTACCATACAAAAATATCAGCACTGGTGACATTTCTGTTAAATGATCTCAGATTAATTTTTTACCTTTCTCATGTGATAAATCATAATTGACTAATGCCTTCCACAAAAATAGTGAAACCTTGTTCACAAATCTCAGAATATTCAACTCTTTACAGTAAAAATGTTTGTGCTAAGCAATGCACTGATTTAATTTTCAAAAATAATTTAAATGCCACAATCAGTTAATTAAAGTCTTTTCCTTAATGTACTTGCAACAGCAGGTTGTATCTTGAGAAGTTAATCTTCAAATCATGCCATTCCTTTTGCATTGTACTCCTGTTGTCTTAAGTATCGCATTCACCACTTTACATGTCATTTGCATCCCATATCATGTCATTGCAAGCATATTCATTGTGTCGCATCGTTCTTTCTCTTAGAGAACGAACCGACAGAGTCCGACGTGGGTGGTGCCGAGGGCGAACCTGAACCGGAGAACGTGAATGTGGAACCTGCAGCTCAAGGCAAGCATCTAAGCATTTCTCCAACTATTTTGGTTACCCATGGCGAATGAATTTAATTGTGCCTATCAGGTTATATGCACTGGTCGAGCATTTTTGGTTAATGCTGGGTAGCTCCTAATGGCTGCATATCCGCCCTTGAATTCTTTTTATATCTTGTTCCTTGCAACCTGTCTTGATGATAGAGTCTATGTTGGAGTCACGATAACTGCTTATCATGCTTAACAGCCTCGGTAAAAGATAGAATGTTGCTCCTAATAGTTTATCTTGGTCATGGTGGTGGTTGGTGGTTTTCGGATATGTGAGACTTGAGCGGGCAGTAGGGGTGGTTTGGGAATGGAGTCTTGAATGCACCATAGGCTCGTTTGAGTTTATTATGGACCGTCTCGTTGGTGATGTCGACATAAACACCTTTCCGTGCTGCCACATGCTCAATATAATGGAACAAGTAAGCCTTCCTCCTTATCTAGCTGCGACCATTTAGGTTGCGAGTTCGGGGGTTGTAGAAGGTGCTAGGGATGACCCCATGTGAGGGCCTAGTGCGACCAACTTGTCTTAACCGAACGTCTGTTAAATGGTCGGGACGTATTTGGAGTGGGTTGTCATATTGAATCACCACTTACTTCCTACAGGTCGTATGGGTGGTGGTCGTGTGGCGTGTGGGTAAAATAGTACTCCTCTACAGGGTGAAAAATCAATTCGAATTGCCGCGCTCTCGGTCATGAGCAAGTTTATGTTTGTTAGTCATCAACGTAGTCGTGGTTTGGATATGAGTTGGTGTTGACATATTGAATGAAAAGATGGTTGAGTTATGGGAGTCTGTATGGGTGGGCATAGGACGAGTTGCTCATTAGTTTTTCCTTTATGCTTGTCATCTAATAATTGCTTATCTAATGTGATCAATTAATTCTCTTTATGCAAAATGTCTTCCTATTGCCATATCCTTGTCCAAAGCTAAATGCATATTCCATTGTACAGAGAGCTATATGACTCTATGTGTAAGTCTTGCTGAGTACCTCCGTACTCACGATGTTATGTTTAAGTTTTTGCAGGTGGGGACGAGTACGTGTATGGCTACTTCTACCCCACCGAGGGCGGTGATGGGCAGGAGTAGTAGGTTGTGGTTATGCTAACCCCGGTGGTGTTTGTGGGCTGAGCACCATTGGCATTTTGTTTAAGTTTTCGCTGCGTACTCATGTCAAGGATCAAACTCTTATGATACATTTCTTTGGTTAGTATTTAAGGTTGGCATGAGAGCTAAACTAATTGAACCCTTTTGTTGTATTTGGAATGATTGAAGACCTGTAATGACTTTACAATTGCTCTCTATTTTGTATCTTGTGATGATGGTGGTTACAATTGTGGCCTAGTGCTATGCATGCTGACTTGGGTGTTAAAATGCATATCGGAGAATACCAGAATCGCACACATATTGATTGAATGTTGCTATTTGTTGGCTGCCTTGGATGTGAGTTGACACATGGTGTGTCTGAGTGGTCGACGCGTGTTGATTCTCATCATAGGTCGGCCGACGCCATTTAATCTATATATGTGTTATTTGGTCGGCTCCACCACAGAATTAGACCTTCAATATTCTCCATACGGCACATCTCAAACAGTAGTATAGAACAGAAGAGTGGTTTATCTGGAACATTATAAATAAGTTATGTAGAACAGCTCGACATGCATTGGCGACCGTGTGCCTCTTTTCCGGCTCGGCAAGAGGAAAACCTAAGCAGGAAAGTCTGGGCTCACCCACTAGTTGGGCCCGAAAATGGAGTTGCATTTGCATGCACTCGGCCACCATGTCAAAGAGCAGAAGCTTCCTTCCATCGGAGGACGTCTTCGTGTCCGCGGCCACCACCTACGCAGATTCGCAGCAGCGGCCACCTGCTCGCGTCGTGCGTTCCATGGAGTTCGCGACCAAATTAAGCCGGCCGGTCCCGCAAGCACAAGTGAATTAGCCGTTACGGAAAGAAGCTACGGCGAGCAGGCGCCGTCGACAAGCTACGGCAAATTTGGGTGAATTTTAACGTGAATCGTCAAAGTCCTACGTCATGCTCTACTCTCCGCCGCGTCATGCCCTACTCCCTATGTTTATATACAAAAGTACTTTTTTTTTGCGGGTAATATACAAAAGTACATTGTTCAAAGTTTACCCGGGATGTCTCAAAAAACAGCTACAAATAAAGCTAGCTCGGACCCTATGTATCTACATTGGATTCTCGCTGCAGACATCCTTGTGCTTCACTACATTTACTCGCGCACCTTTTAATTGTATGCTTTATCTTTGGGGCGGGCCTCCTGCAACGTCTAGCTGGCTATAAGCAAAGAATCATGTGATGACCATCACATAGCCACAAAAGAAACGTATACTGGATAGACGTTTGCGGTTTTGCGCTCTTTTCTCCTTCCCAGACAAACATCCCATCACACCCACACATCGCGCACACATACACAAACAAATCAGTAGGTTCCATCTATTTGGCTTCTATCTACTTCCTACTGGCACGGATTCAGCTTAATTATCTTGAGGTATGTGGCAACAGTGGCGGAACTAGGGTTCAAACTGAGGGTGGGCTCGTAAAAAAAAATCCGTGTTTGGCGACAAAACATATTTGAAGTGCCAACTTGCAATTAAGTTCAAGGCCTTAATAAAATATCTCCAAAATACAAGTTACATAAACACAACGATTAAAATAAGATAAGAAATTACTTCTACTCTCTATCTGGCCTACACTTTCTAATACTCATAAAGGTGTCAATAATATCATCTTTCTTCACATTCAACAAAATATCCCACTCAATGAAAATGGCTCAACAATCATCCAAAATACTACCACTCATCTTAATTCTCAGCCTATTCTTGACAAAATTCTTTGCTAAAAATGCTCTTTCACTATGCAACACTACGGCAAAAACATGTTTTGCCAGTCCCCTAGGCACTCGGCAAAGGCTCCATTACACTCAGCAAAGTCTTTGCTGAGTGTAACACTCGGCAAAGCCCACTCAGGGAAAAACCACTCGGCAAGCCGAGTGTTTTTTATCGGGCACTCGGAAAAGTGTTTGCCGAGTACTTTACTGACCCTCGGCGATAAAAAGGGGAAGTGTAGGGCCCTGACGCAGCATGCTTTGCCGAGTGTCACATGCAAGACACTCCGCAAAGCATCCTCCCTTTTTTTCCAATGCAATACAGGCGCCATTCTTTCCATATCTGCAATCACGGTCCGAGATACCTCCTTCGCACAAAGCCGGCGGAAGAAATAGCTCAACTCTGTCAGCACTTGCCACACAGGATCAGGGACATAGCCTCGAACTATCACCGGAAGAAGCAGCTCAAGTCAGATGTGGTAGTCATGACTCTTGACCCCACTGATTCGCATAGTAGATAAGTTCACTCCCCTCCTCAGATTCGCTGCAAACCCCATCAGGGAACATTAACGTTTGTAACCATTCAAGTACTTCCCTCCTTTGGGCCCTAGTCAGGACGAAATCGGCCTTAAGCTTTATCCATGACTTGTTGCAGGCTCTAGGAGGCGCCATGTCAAGCTAAGGTCTATCGCATAAGGTTGCTTGATCCACTCTTGCCTTAATATTGTCCCTTGACTTGTCAGGATAGCCCATGATTGTATAGAAAGTCGTCTCCCCGATATTTTTTTCAGTGTGCATTGGGTCAAGGTTATATGGAAGAAGAATGTCATCTATATAGGAAAGTCTGTACAAGCCCGAGATATGAACCCAGGAATGTAGCTCACCATATCTCGCAAAACCATCTTTTTGTGCAGTGGCCTTGAGAGCATCTAACTCGGCACGAACAGCGGCCCTTGTACATCCACTCACGGTCATCCATACTCTAACATGTCACCGAGTAATAGAAAAATCAATTGCATCTACCGTACATTTATAAAGTCTAATAGGTGAAGATAGGTCCTAATCCCACTCGAGAATGTGTAGATGAGGTTAGTTTTCATGCTCTACTCCTATCCGAGACAGAATTTTGGCAGCACCTCCCGCTGTTCTCCAAATACACGTCCTGACAAGGAGATTGTGTATCCAGAGAACAACTGGGAGATGATGCCAAAACTCTGTCTCGGGTAGGAGTAGAGCATGAAAACTAACCCATCTACACATCCTCGGGCTGTCCAAGAAACGTGGACAATTTGAAACAGATATGGCTATAGATATGCAAATATCTGCATATTTCCAACCATATCTCTTTCGAACGGGAGACGCCTAACTAGGTTACGCGTAACCTACAAACATGAATGGAAAAGGGAGTCTTTGATGTCTCACCTTGCTATCCTGCAAAGTGACGAGTCGAGGACGAGTTGAAGACGGTGCAACAGCCTCTACCTAGAAAAAAGAACATAATAGTGTCAATTCTAAATTTCAGCAGCACTTCCCCTGCACGGTGAGGTCGTGTACATCCACTCACGGTCATCCATCCTCTAACATATCACCGAGTAATATATAAATCAATTGCATCTATTGTTCACTTATACAGTCTAATAGGTGAAGATAAGTCCTAATCTCACTCGAGGATGTGTAGATGAGGTTAGTTTTCATGCTCTACTCCTATCCGAGACAGAATTTTGGCAGCACCTCCCGCTGTTCTCCAAATACACGTCCTGACAAGGAGATTGTGTATCCAGAGAACAACTGGGAGATGATGCCAAAACTCTGTCTCGGGTAGGAGTAGAGCATGAAAACTAACCCATCTACACATCCTCGGGCTGTCCAAGAAACGTGGACAATTTGAAACAGATATGGCTATAGATATGCAAATATCTGCATATTTCCAACCATATCTCTTTCGAACGGGAGACGCCTAACTAGGTTACGCGTAACCTACAAACATGAATGGAAAAGGGAGTCTTTGATGTCTCACCTTGCTATCCTGCAAAGTGACGAGTCGAGGACGAGTTGAAGACGGTGCAACAGCCTCTACCTAGAAAAAAGAACATAATAGTGTCAATTCTAAATTTCAGCAGCACTTCCCCTGCACGGTGAGGTTTCCAACACCTGCAACAAACCAATGGCACGATGGCCAACAACCACAACTCATATAGGAATTGCAAATGACAGCTACTTCTATCCCCAATCCTCAATCGAAATCGGCATCAACATACAAACATTTGGCAATGACATACACAATTTCTATTTTTGAATTCCTCATTTGCAAGCATTTTGTGCAGCACGTGTTTCCCTTCATGTTGTGCACCACGTGTTTCCATATTCAAACATTTCTTCACATGATTTCTTCACATTTCTTCATATTCAAACATTTCTTCACATGATTTCACAAACATTTCCATATTCAGATATTACTATATGCGTGTTACCATATGATGTTAACAATGCCAACATGATTTCACCACTGCGCACGAAAATAACAGATAAAAAAGAAGACACGGTGAACTCACCTTGCCGGAGGGGGAGATGAAGGCCGGGGAGGGATGTGGCCAGGGCAGGCGACGGGCGTAGGGAGGGAAGGGGCCGGGGGCGGCGGGGCATGGTCGACGGGCTGGGCGGCGCCGGCCGCCGGGGTCAGGGGCGGAGGGTGGCGCCGGGGGCTGGAACGCAGGGGCCGGGGGCGGAGGGCGGCGTGGGCGCGGCCAGCAGGCGGTGCCGGGGCCGGGAGTGGACGGCGGCGCCGGTGGTCGGGGGCGAAGGGCGGCGGCGCGGGAGTGGCGGCAGGCGTCGGTGGTGGCGGCAAATTTAGGTGGATGTTCGTATTTCTTACGATCACAGATAAATCCACACGCGCACGGAATACCGTTGTAGCACTTCACCTGGGAGTATTCCAAGGTATCGTATTTGTTTT
>LAPY01003412.1:48493-60174 GCA_000970635.1 Eragrostis tef | reverse complement strand
TCTATTTAGGCCAAGAAAGGAACGGCGAACTTTTGTAGGGCTAAATAAAGAATTTCCTCAATATCATTTGGTTGATTGATTTGGTGCAACGATTTGGGCAACTGTAAGGACTAAGGACTCGCTGCTTCAGTTATCTTTGTTCCTTTTCTTTGAAGATTTGTCAATTGTTGATGGGTCGATGTGTGGCCCATGCATGGACCTGCATGTTTGTGGTTTGAAGTGTCAACGATTGGAATCGAAAACTCTGAATCTCCATGATGAAGTGAAATCAGATAGGAGATGTAGTTGTGGCGTTGTCATTGTAAATTGTGGATAATCTAGATGTCTGATATGTGCTTCTTTTTTTTAAGGAAACTTCTGATAAGTTGAAGTTTACTCTGATCATGGGTAGGAGTAGGACACCCTTGCAATGTTGCTCGAGCAGTTGTTTGGTACAAATTTTTATGAGCTGCTGCTTTTATTTTAGCATTTCAAGATTTTCTGCCCGGTGAAACATTGTTAGTCACCGGAATTCTATACGGCTTTACCATCGAAGCATTCAACAAAGAGCAATGAGTCCATTATTCAACAAAGGCAAATGATGAGCTCGTTTCATATCCCAAAAACATCATCATTGTCTTCTCAAATTGTGGTTTGAGTAGGCATGAAGTTCTCTGAACCTTTCCATGTCTCAAAGATCGCAAATCATAAAATAAGGCAATTTTTATGGTACCTCAAGATAACTGTGGACCGTCCATTTTAATTATATGGATGACCTTTTACCTCTTGAGAGGTAATAGGTTTTCATGATTGTAGAAATATTTGTTTTCAAAGTTGTTAAGATTTTGTATGCAAATTGAGAATAAACGCATGCTAGAGTTGAGTCGTGTTGAGTCTAAAAATTCAGAACGTGGTGGACTGAGAGAGATCGTGGGTGAAACTTGTTACTTTTCACGCATAATAAAAAATTGTAGCATGGTCGTAGCGTGAGACTTTTTTTTGTGATTGAGACATAAGATTGATGATACATGTTATTTCGAAAACACACGTTCGTAGAGTCAGATAAGATTTTGTTCCTAGAAAACACGTGACATGAATGTGTTATCTACCTCGTGCATCTTAGGCTGAGAAAAAACGTGACACGAACATCTTATCTACTGCATGCACCTTCTGTTAGACACAAAAAACGTGACATAAAAACGTGTCTTAGGCTGAGAAGAAACGGTGACACGAACATGTTATCCACTGCATGCATTTTCTGTTAGGCTGAGGAAAACGTGACATGGGACTAGGTGGCCTGAATATATTCTCTCTATACAAAATGGCACGAACCAGCATGATTGCAATGCGATGCTCTTTTCTGTGTGTAGCACGTTAGCAGCATATTCTTTGTTTATTTCAAAGGTATGCTATAGTCCTCTTAGATGGCACGGACAAATGAAACTTTCCATCCGGTGTCCAGGTCACGTCCGGAAGAATAGGATAAGCCGCTCGCGGCTCGCCAGCGGAAGAAACGGACGGCAAATCGAAAATAACTTTTTTCCTTTTTTTCAAGTCAGGGGCAAAATGGTCATTTTAGCACACACTTAACACCGTTATCCGTCAAAACTGACGGAAGGGCCAAGAAAGGAATGAAATTCGCGGTTTGGGTCATATAAGGAACTTTTTTTCTATTTAGGCCAAGAAAGGAACGGCGAACTTTTGTAGGGCTAAATAAAGAATTTCCTCAATATCATTTGGTTGATTGATTTGGTGCAACGATTTGGGCAACTGTAAGGACTAAGGACTCGCTGCTTCAGTTATCTTTGTTCCTTTTCTTTGAAGATTTGTCAATTGTTGATGGGTCGATGTGTGGCCCATGCATGGACCTGCATGTTTGTGGTTTGAAGTGTCAACGATTGGAATCGAAAACTCTGAATCTCCATGATGAAGTGAAATCAGATAGGAGATGTAGTTGTGGCGTTGTCATTGTAAATTGTGGATAATCTAGATGTCTGATATGTGCTTCTTTTTTTTAAGGAAACTTCTGATAAGTTGAAGTTTACTCTGATCATGGGTAGGAGTAGGACACCCTTGCAATGTTGCTCGAGCAGTTGTTTGGTACAAATTTTTATGAGCTGCTGCTTTTATTTTAGCATTTCAAGATTTTCTGCCCGGTGAAACATTGTTAGTCACCGGAATTCTATACGGCTTTACCATCGAAGCATTCAACAAAGAGCAATGAGTCCATTATTCAACAAAGGCAAATGATGAGCTCGTTTCATATCCCAAAAACATCATCATTGTCTTCTCAAATTGTGGTTTGAGTAGGCATGAAGTTCTCTGAACCTTTCCATGTCTCAAAGATCGCAAATCATAAAATAAGGCAATTTTTATGGTACCTCAAGATAACTGTGGACCGTCCATTTTAATTATATGGATGACCTTTTACCTCTTGAGAGGTAATAGGTTTTCATGATTGTAGAAATATTTGTTTTCAAAGTTGTTAAGATTTTGTATGCAAATTGAGAATAAACGCATGCTAGAGTTGAGTCGTGTTGAGTCTAAAAATTCAGAACGTGGTGGACTGAGAGAGATCGTGGGTGAAACTTGTTACTTTTCACGCATAATAAAAAATTGTAGCATGGTCGTAGCGTGAGACTTTTTTTTGTGATTGAGACATAAGATTGATGATACATGTTATTTCGAAAACACACGTTCGTAGAGTCAGATAAGATTTTGTTCCTAGAAAACACGTGACATGAATGTGTTATCTACCTCGTGCATCTTAGGCTGAGAAAAAACGTGACACGAACATCTTATCTACTGCATGCACCTTCTGTTAGACACAAAAAACGTGACATAAAAACGTGTCTTAGGCTGAGAAGAAACGGTGACACAACATGTTATCCACTGCATGCATTTTCTGTTAGGCTGAGAAAAACGTGACATATGGGACTAGGTGGCCTGAATATATATTCTCTGTATAAAATGGCACGAATCAGCATGCTACTGCAATGCGATGCTCTTTTCTGTGTGTAGCACGTTAGCAGCATATTCTTTGTTTATTTCAAAGGTATGCTATAGTCCTCTTAGATGGCACGGACAAATGAAACTTTCCATCCGGTGTCCAGGTCACGTCCGGAAGAATAGGATAAGCCGCTCGCGGCTCGCCAGCGGAAGAAACGGACGGCGTCAGCAGAAGAATAGGAGGCGATATGCGTCCATTCCTTCTTCATTTTTTTTTCCTTTTCTGTTCTTATTATCAATGGCTCAGATTCATTTTGACCTTTTACCTCTTAAGAGGTCATTTGGGTACCGTAACAGGGCCCTAAAATAAAAATACAATCTTGAAAACCCACGAGTGCAATAATGTTATGTCACTTCTAAAATGAAAATTTTAAGAAAGAAAAACATAGAAGGAGATAAACTGCAGCTACAACCATGCATATAAGCCCTGTTACGCCAGCAGCATCACCCGACATGGATAAGGCGGTCGTTTTCTTCCCCGGAAAAGAGAGGAGGCACTGATACTGATCCGTCGCTGCCACAGCCTCATTCAGCGGCGCCAAGACCACGTCAATCACTAACCGAACCTGCACTAGTTGAAGTTTACGCCGTCGCCATCAAGACCCGAAATGTGTGAGCACTCGCGCCGGCAACCGGCTGGGGACGCCGAACTGCTCGTCTTGGATTGCATTTGGAGGCAGAAACAGCCACTTGATAGCAATCTCACCATCTGCCGCAGGAAATGAAAAGGACTTTTCAATTCCGACCGAGTTATACGCTTGGGTCCCAAGGACTGCTGAAATAACATGGCACGCTGACATCATGGTTCTTCGTCTGAAGAAACATTTTACTGGGAGAACGGATCTCAAGCGGTCAAAGGCACATGACCGTGTAGTATCAGCTTGTTTAATGTTAAGGCATGGTCTAATTTTGAATGACCAGTGAACTTGACATTAGCATTAGACGGGTTCAAAGGACGGGAATCCAGCGTTGACTAGAGAAAAGTTCAGAATGGTTATTCGTTACTAGCCTCTTTCCAGGTCCACGTATTACTGCACATGAATGGGTGCGAAACATCAGCAGACAAGTTTCGACACGGACCATCTCCTAGACTTATCAGAAGTAACATAACAGAGCAAATCAGAATACAGCAGCTACAGAACAAGCTGATACATCTCATTAACCAGGGAACCATGAACTTCAAACAAAACCATAGCACAACACAATATGACAGCAATAATGCCATTGGCCTCACACATGTAGCATCACATATAACCTGACAGCAAAACAACATGCAGGATAGAAACATCCAAGAACATCGAGTTCAGCATGTCCAGTCTTATTCATCAAGAGATGAAATTGTAGGCGTATAATTGAACGCTTGAAGCTTCGGATCTATATATGTCGATACTACGGACAAGTATGGAAACTGAAACCTTTTCTTAACTCGGTAGCGCAAGGGGACTGAAAGGGGTAGGTGACAACTGTACACATTTCTATATCGCGTGAAGAACACATCCGGAGAGCAAAAGTTTCCTCTTTCGTTCAAGAAGCCCGTGCCTATCAAGCGTGGAGTCTGGCTCATTGGGCGGCTCTTGGTGCTGTAACAGAAAAGAAGCAAGTGATTGAGATGGATGCGAGGGTAAGTACAAAAAGAGCTAACAACCGAACCATATGGGGAGGTAAGGTTAGAGGCATATGTAACGTACCTAAGTTGATGGCCTCGGAACTTTTCATGAGACGAAGGCGTTGACAGGTTTCCACAAACATCCTGCACAAGCATTAGGAATTGAAGAGGTTAGAAACTTGTCGCAATTAAAAACTATATAACAGATTATATATCCTTGAAGTTTGGTATGAAGCACTACTAGCTGCAATACAACCAAGCACCAAACCATCTCGAAGTGAAGGAAACAAGTAATATATTTCCTGGAAGGATCAAGAAGCATTCTTCACACTAGCGTAGCTAACATATCCTTTTCAGTGAACAGCATAAAGCAAATTATAGTGGAGAACAAAATTAGAAAGGTGACCTTATCCAAAGTAGCCTACCACAATACAAACAAATATTTCCATACATAGCTCTGAGGAATTGATTTGTTGTGGATAGAGCTTCGCATCAAAGTTACTTGATCTGCTTCAAGAAACAGCAATAGCAACATATATGGTGCAAGAGGAATCAAACAGGAAATTATTAATGACTGCTACATGTGATCAACATTTCCAGATGGAGCGTAAGCTCAAATGACTAAAAAAAGAAAGAAAAGAGGTGTGGAAACCTATATTTCTTGTTATCTGATAGCTATGATGTGATAGGCCGATTTAAGTTTAACTTGACAAAAAAAGGAGGGTAAGCTTTTGTGATCAGTCTGGTCGCAATGAACTGACAGGTTGAAAAGGAATCATGGAAGACTGTCGATAAAGAGAAGCAAGTCACTTTCTTTCAGTTTTTCATGACTATCGCCCTAAATCAAGATTTACAACAACATTTTAGATCAGTGTACATGGTGAATCCAAGAAACAATTAATCTTCTGGAATACACTTATTCACAAGCAAGCATTACTGCCTACAACTAAGAAGCACTCCCAAGCATGGCACTAAAATAGAGAGTTATTGTTCTAAAAGAACAAAAACAAAAAAAGCAAAGCACCTTAAGGTCGATCGACAAGATAATTGATAAAACAACTTTGCACTAGCAGGGAAGATGAAGTGCTTTCCAAGTTTCCATGCCAAATAGAGAGGACTTGAATCAAATATCAATTTGTCCATATATTCCTTTCAAGGTTTGGTTCACTTTCAATCAACCGCGTCGAATATCTTCAAGGTGCAATCCAATCCCAACAAAACACTTCATCAAAGAACATATTCACATAACGATTGACTCCTAGGAAATGTATAACTCCACCACACAAACCATCCGAGCACTTACATAGAAACTTAGCATTTGTTTCCTAGGAAATGTATTAACTCTATCACAAACCATGTACCGAGCTATCAAATCACATCAAGGCCTACCGCATCTATTTCGCTGGTTAGGCAGGAGCATAAACTAGGAACAGCCATCCGAGCACGTGTACAGAAACTTAGCATTCGAGCACGAATTGAATGGATAATAAATAATAATAATCGAGGGGGAAATAGGAGGAGGGCAAGGGAGCTCCCTTCCAGGGGACGTCGCCGACGAGCATCCAGTCGCCGTCCTTGTCCTCGTACGTGGGCACGTACTCCGTCCCGTTCACCGCGTCCACGAGCTTCCTCTCGTCGTCCCCGAACTTCCCTGCGCGCGCCACATCCCCAGACAAGAGAAAAAAAAAATCCTCATCAGCCGGAACACTCGAATCAAACGCCGGAACTCTAAAAGCGAGCGAGAGGCGGCGGCGGCACTACTACTCACGGATGGTGAAGTGGGAGAAGAACTTGTCCTGGAGCGCGCGGAGGAGCTGGTCGTAGCCGGCGTAGGCCTCGAGGTCCACCTTCCGCAGGTACGGCGCGCCGTCGACGGCCACCTTGACGAACGCCGACGTCGGCGAGCGCGTTCTTGCGGTACGACCTCACCGGCGGCCACCCCACCACACGCGCCCTGAGCAGAGAAACAAAAGCAGAGAACCAAACATCAAGCCCGCGCCAAGCCAAATTTATCTCAGGACAGGACAGGAACCTCTAATCCATGGCAAGAACGCATTTTTTTATGAGGGGAGGAGGGCGTACTTGGGTGCCGGGGGAGCGTCGGAGGTGGCGACCGCGGCGGCGAGTTGGGAGTGGTCGGCGTCGGAGGAGGCCCGCTTGCGGTCGGTGTCCGGGGAGGAGGAGGACGACGAGGAGGAGGAGGACGCGGAGAGGGAGCCGGGGAGGCGGAGGGTGAGGGTGAGGGCGGTGTCCTCGAAGTCGAGACCGGAGGCGGCGGGGGGGGGGGGGGGGGGGGGGGGGCCTCCTCTGCGCGCGTCGGCTTGCGCTGCAGGCTCCGCTTGGTGCGGGCGGGGGTAGGAGGGGGAATGACGGAGGTGGTTTGGTTATAGTGGGCGCGTGGTCACACCGGTCCGCTCCAGTGGTCAGGTTCTGCGATATTTTTCGTGTTAGCCCCTTAACTCGTTGTTATCTGAGATTAGTTTCGTGTACAAATACGGGTAGGGGTGCTGGTGTTACGTGGGAGTACTGTACTGCGCTTGTTCTGGAAATAATGGAGAACGCGAGGTGGAGAGCGTCATTAGGCAGGGAGGTTCGAGACTTCCCAAAAAAGGGAGTAATAAACTGGCGAGAAAAAAATAGCGGTGGAGACTCCGCGCGGGTCGCCCCGTCGTCGGTGGGCCCGTGCTGCCGGTTGGGCGCCCTGCAGCGGCCCCGGAAGCGGCAAGCGGGGTCCACCGCCCGATCCCGAACCGACGGCGCATGACGATCACGATCCTCGCGCCGTGCCCGGCGGAGTGAAACGAACCCTCCGGTGCACCCGAGCCACCCGGCCGCCTTGTACGTAAGCGCGCGTGCTCCGCATTGCACCGTTGCGATGCGCGGCGGTGGGAAGGGAGAACACGCCCGGGTTTGGAACAAGGGCGAAACGAGTTTTGAACCGAATTGAACCGGTCCGTGTCAAATCGAGAGCCACAGAGAGAGACGTACTCGAGCCATAAAGCGGTGACACGTGAACGTGCCGGTCTGTCGGCCGCCTGTCCCCGCAGCCCGGCACGGTGCCCATCCACGCTTGCGTGCCCCGCTCGCCTTCGCCCGGAGGCAGGCAGGTCGCCTCCTTTCCATCCCAACTTGTGCGCGCGGCGCTCGCTCGCCGGCGGGTGGCTGGCTCGAGCCGGACGCCGCGCGGACCGGGCTCCAGCCTCCAGCAGTAGCCTTGAGAAGGAAGAAAAGAAAAGAAAAGAAACAGAACGAAGCCGGCGGGCGTCAGCGCATGCACGCGCGCGGACGCGTGGGAAACAGCGCGGGCGAGGTGACTGGCAGCTAGCTGGAGATCTCGACGGCTTTCCTTGTCGAGTTCAGGCGCGACAGCGCGGGCCACCCGGTCCGCGTCCGCACGTACACACGCGTTCAAACGAATCCCGGTGGACGCACGACGATCTCGCGTCGATCGGAGGAGCTTCCGGCGCCGCGTTGATCCATTAAACTACTACTAGGAGCACAATTTGCATACTATGTTAAGATGATACTGTGTAGGAGTAGTACTAACCCGAGAATCAAATCCTCGTGGTGGAGTGCAGTGCAGTGCCTGTGCTGATTCTTCCAAACCCTGCGCGACCGTTTCAACCAGCCGTGGAAAGGAAGAAAAGGAAAGAAACAAAACGAAGCCGGGTGCATGCGGTGCACGCGCGGGCGCGTGGGAAACAGCGCGCGGTTGAGGTGACTGGCCGCCAGCTGGAGATCTCGACGGCTTTCCTTGTCGAGTTCAGGCGCGACAGCGCGGGCCACCCGGTCCGCGTCCGCACGTACACACGCGTTCAAACGAATCCCGGTGGACGCACGACGATCTCGCGTCGATCGGAGGAGCTTCCGGCGCCGCGTTGATCCATTAAACTACTACTAGGAGCACAATTTGCATACTATGTTAAGATGATACTGTGTAGGAGTAGTACTAACCCGAGAATCAAATCCTCGTGGTGGAGTGCAGTGCAGTGCCTGTGCTGATTCTTCCAAACCCTGCGCGACCGTTTTCTCGGTGAGGATACTGGCAGGTTAACCGCCACATGCATGCGACGATATCGGTTAACCGCTGTACCCGTCTCATCTCGCGGCGTGAATCATGAGCAAAGAAAAATAGTAAAAGGAACAGGGCAGGCACGGACGATCGCACGGGTGGATGGCGGGGTGCTTGTTGGACGCTTCCTGGTTTCTGCTAAAGTCGTTGTCCAGATTAATTAGCGCCGAAGAGCAGCAGTCCTTATGTACATTGAACAAAGGATCAGAAGATTCATAGGGGCTGTTCCGCTGCTAGATATGCCTGTTGGCTGCGGCTGCAATCACACATACCGCTACAGTACGAGCAACAGATGCTACAGTATTTTGAGAGGGAAAAACAGACCAGCCTCTACAGTGAATATAGGCAGCCGAACATGTCCATAGTAGTTTTTTCTTCTTTTTTGTGTGCTCGTTTGCGCCCAAGTGTGTTGTTACAAGAGTGATACTAAAAGTTAAGAATGTGAATAAAACCTTTATTGAGATTACATGCAGTATATACTTTGCATAATCCCTCACCAACCACAAGTAACTTGCGTGCCCTATGCAAGGAGAGCCGGCCAGGCGCTGGCGAGCCGAGCGCATCTGAGCATGCACACGAGGTCAAAGCAGAGTCCAAACAGCCGGGTTGCTTCTCGCCCGCCCGCCCACTCGCACTCGGGCTAGACACACGCTTGTCCGGTCAAAGCGGCTTGCTTGGCAGTTCAGGCGGCAGCACTAGCCCCGCCCCGCTGTGATTCGTCGTGGAAAGCTGCACTCTTTTTCTTTGGCACTCCTCTGATTTGGAGTGACAGAAAATCGAGGCAGCTAGAGCCTTGGTGGTCAGTCAACGCACATCCTGTCGGGTCGGCGAGGAGCATCCGATGCCAAATTGCGACGGGCGCCACCCACCTCGGTCGTGCTCCATTAAAGTATAGGTGGAGTTAAAATTTCAAAGAGAAAAAGTCTGTGCACCATTACATTAAGTTGAAAACACGGTCAAACCGCCCGAGTCTGGATGATTACATCCTGTTCTTGCAAAACTAAACCAGGACTGTGCAGCCTGAATTGCAGCAAACAATGCTTTCGAAATTAGTCGAAACAGGAGTACCATCTGAACAGAGATGCAAACCAACGAAGTACGAAGTATACAGTGGCTTGTCAGGCTGTCACGCTCACGCTCACAGCTAGTAGAAGTGACGAACAGAGACAACCTGGTTTCACAGTACAGGTGGAGATTTCCCGTGCCCCCGGCGCTCTCTGCCGAAAGCGACGGTAGGCGAACAAAAGCTGAGCATTTTCTCGCAAGATGCCGGTGGTGAGACTCCATGCCGGGATACAAAAAAAAAAAAAAAAGCAGCTTACGCTTACTCGCTTTCAGACTCATTTTGGACCAAGCAACGGTGTAAAGCTGGCTGGAACAGGAGCGCGAGTATTTTCCCTCTGCGCGCCAGACTCGTGTTCTCCTCCTTTCCGGTCTTGTACGTTTGTGGAAGGATCATTGACTTGGTCTGCCATTGTGGAAACGTGGTAATGGACTGGGCTCAACGGTGGGGAGACTCCATGCCGGGATACAAAAAAAAAAAAAAAAGCAGCTTACGCTTACTCGCTTTCAGACTCATTTTGGACCAAGCAACGGTGTAAAGCTGGCTGGAACAGGAGCGCGAGAACGGTGTAAAGCTGGCTGGAACAGGAGCGCGAGTATTTTCCCTCTGCGCGCCAGACTCGTGTTCTCCTCCTTTCCGGTCTTGTACGTTTGTGGAAGGATCATTGACTTGGTCTGCCATTGTGGAAACGTGGTAATGGACTGGGCTCAAACTACCGCCTCCTTTCTCGAGGAGGAGTGCGGGCCAACGAGTCACGCTGCTGTTCCATACCAATGGGCTTCGCTGGCTCGCCCGCCACCGTGGGCGCAAAACCGGTCCAACAAAAGCATCTTGGGCTGTTCTGAAAAAAAAAGCATCCTGGGCCGCTCAGGGCCTTGCGGTTATCAGACTGACTTGTGGCGTCCACGCCAGCCCATTCCAAGACGGCCTTGCGGTTGATTTTTGGGACGAGGCTGTTCGCGCGCCACAATTTCGCCGTCTCCCACTCCTATCACATGCCACTAGCAATACCATTGTCCCCTAAACAATAAAAACATAGCAGTACCATTCATGTGACCCCCGATCAATTTCCTCCATTTTCGTTGGAGGCGCATTCCTTTTTTCGGATCGACCAGAGGGTGCAAAAATTCCGGTTGACCAAAAGTTAGCAAAAGTCGATCATGCACCATTTTAAAATTGAAATGGATGCATTTCTCATTATTGTATTTCCTATTATAAATTATAAAAATATTAAAGAAACCAGGGAAAGGAATCGCAAGGGACTAGTAGAGAAGACGAAGTGAAGCAACTGGGGGAAAAAAGGATAGCAATTATTTCACTCAATCAATCCTGACCAAAATGGTGGGTTTTCTTTGCTATGGCTTTTGGAGAGAATGCTGTATGATCGTACTGCTATACTAGTATTTAAATCACTGCCAAAAATCCTCACTTAATTACTGCTTCCAAATTCATAAGTTTGTGCCACCACGAAAATATCTTTCTCCAATCAAATCCCAGAAACCGTGTCACCGTATCACGTATTTATAGCATGCAATTGAGGAATGCAAGCAGATCGACAGTCCACACACAGCCCACTGACCATCCGCCTCCCCGTCATTTACCATAAACGTTACGGAAATGCTCCTATTTAGTGCCGGAGCAAAGATTGGCCCTGCTGCAATCACCGGCGAGTTACAGGGTTCCTTTTTGTTTACGGCGTAGCTGTTGCTAGCTAGTACTCCGCCGCCGTCGCCATGGAAGCGACCGCGCTTCCCGTACTCCTCCTCTTCGCGCTCCTCCTCGCGGGGCACCGCTGCTGCGCGGCCGGCGGGTTCAGCGTGGAGTTCATCCACCGCGACTCGGCCCGGTCGCCGTTCCACGACCCGGCGCTCTCCCGGCACGAGCGCATGCTCGCGGCCGCGCGCCGCTCGATCGGCGGCGGCGCAGGCGAGGAGGCCGCGCCGCCGCCGGCC
>LAPY01003412.1:25091-36332 GCA_000970635.1 Eragrostis tef | reverse complement strand
CCTCCGCCCGGCGCCCCGGAGCCGTTGCCGCTGCCGCCGTGGGTTGCGCTCGCCGTCGCACCCGCCGCTCGGCGGTGCGGCGCAGCGGGGGGCACTCGGCACTCGTGGGATCCTTCTGCCGTTCGGCGCAAGGCCCAGAGGCTCGGCAAGACGGCGACGGCGTCCACCGTCCAAGCCGCCATCCAGAGGTCGGGCATTCCTCTCCCCTCTCGTCGTGCTTTATCCGTTGCGTCTTGCGGAACGCCGGAACCAGAGATGGATGCCCCGGTCCGCTTTCGTGTTACTGGGCGCAGTTGCTGTGCGACATGGGACCTACTGCAGCAGCCTGTATTACTTACTTCTACTTCCGTCGGCAGCTCTGGTGAATTTACCACCTTTTTTTCTGCGAAAGAATTTACCACAGTTTACCACTTCTAGTATAGCAACACCTACCTCGGTCCGGTTCTTGAGAAACCATGACAATTGACAACCCTGTCTCGTTTTGAAGAAAATTATATGATGGTATGTCGTATGTGACTCAGGCTGGCTGAGCATGTGAGACCAGACGATACATGGTATGTGTCTCTTTTCAGTCTCAGATATTGCTGGCAATAGCCAATTCGGAGAGAAGACAAATCTCGTAGAGCCAAAATGCTATATCCGTGGTTAATTGTATAGGAAGGCAAAGAATACTGCAAATCTAATAATTGGCAGAACCCAGACATGATGAGTTTCTTTTGTATTTCCCAGTGTATCATTAGTCGCGAGCATTAAGAACAAATGTTTTCTTCAATAACATTCTCTATTGATTAGATTGATGACCTGTATATGCTGCTTATCTAAGTAAATTAACCGATATATATGTACACAGTTCCCTCTTCAGTTTCTTGGCCTATGCTTTCTTTCAAAGAAAAATCCTGGTATACCTATGCAATCATCTTCTGTAGTTCTGTGCTTTTGAAGGTATTTTGAGATGCAGAGATGAGATTAACTTTCCTTTTTTTTGAACCGAAACTACAGCAAGGGATCGAGGCCCCTGCTGTGTGATTTTTTATTAAAGTAAAGAGAACTCAAAACTGTACAGGAAGCCGAAAAGAAAGCAGAGAAAAGACTAACTACTAATTACAGGGTATTATCTAGCGAGATGAGATTAACTCATCGCATGCATCATACGCCGCAGCCAGTGGCAACTCGCAAACCGTCTTCTTAGACAACTGGGACCTAATCAGTGTATCTGACGTAACCATTCAGCTACCGTGATAGTTATTGACATGAAACTATAACCATTACTAACTGGAAGTGCTTTATTTTTTGCGCGAATGACACATGATGTACGCCCTTATTCATAACATAACAGAAGTTGCTACCTTGTGATGCATGTTGCACTGAATTGTTGAATAGCAATTCAGGCATTTGACCATGTCAACATAGAGGTCTCAACTAACCGGATTAGTTTTATCATTTTGATACTTTTTAACACCCTAAGGTCATTATTTGGTGGATCAGCTGAGGCAAGGGATTTGCCTTTCTTGCCATACATCTTGCAACCTATGGTACCCATTTTCTTTAACGAGCAACACAAAGAAGAAGCTGCTCTTCCTGCCCTCTTCACTGCAGCCTGTCATGGACCCTGGGATTGTTGTAAGCAGCATTGGTGTCTTCGTCCAAGTGATCTTTGACAAGTACTTAAGCTCCAAGTTAGAGAAGTGGGCAGCTAGTGCAAATTTGGGAAGCGAATTTCAGAATCTCCGAGATCAGCTCGAGATGGCCAAGGCAATACTTGCGACCCTGGAAGGCAGCACTACCGTGGAGGGCATCTGTCAACTCGCTCAAGAGCTTAAGTCCTCAGCTTATGATGCAGAGGATGTTTTTGATGAGTTCGACTACTTTTGCCTTTTGGAAGTGGTGGAGGACAGAAGTCAGAATAAAGTTGCTGCAAGCTGTAACTCATCATTTCCTTCAGCTCTTCAGAGCGTTTTTCATCAGTCAGGTACTCCCTCAAAGCCAAAACGACATAAATGAATGTCGTTGCTTACATTAAATGCAAGATAAAGATTTTTGTAATTCAGTTTGATTGACTGAAAGCATGTTAAAAGTTTCCAACATGCTTGTTGAAATGTTCAAATTAGAGTTATCCTAATTCTTGAAACCCAATGTCTTGATATTTTGTAAATATGATGGAACAAATCACTTTTATAGAGAAGAGGAGATTTTTGACAGGTTTTGATCATGGATGACCTACAACACTTTGGCAACTTAATGGTTGGATTACTGCGGGAGTTAATGCTATCATGTTTTTTCTAGACTACCAGTGAAAATCAAGAAAACAATGTTGTTTGATAAAAAAAAGCAAAAAATAAACACCAGTTGAAAAGTCTAACAATGCTCGCAGATCTATAAAGTGCACATCTGGGGTATTTCTGGTGTTGCTACTCCCTCCGCCCCAAAATAATTGATTTCTAGAGTTATCCTAAGTCAAATTGTCTTAAGTATGTCACAAAATTTGTATCGCCAGATACATAATGAATTATACTTATCTGCTTTTTTAATGTTGGAACCCTTCTCTTGTCAACAAAGTTGGTCATACTTAATATACTTTGAAATAGGAAAATTCTAGAAATCAACTTATCTTATGTCAGAGGGAGTAGTTGCTGCATTCACTTTCTTATGTCAGACTAAAGAGCATTCCTGGTGCAGGAACTAGGCACCATTTTTCAATATTATACATAGCACTCATTAATCAAAGAATTGCAGGCGCCTTCTTGCCCCCTCCATTTAAAAGAGCAAGACAGACTGTTGATGGTTTGCCCTACGACTGGTATTCAGTCTCCTGTAAGATGAAGTCCATTGCTGATCGTCTACAAAGAATTACTGCCCAAATTGAGCGTGTTGCTCAGTTGAAGAAGTTAGTAGCTTTTAGTTCCCAGCAACTAAAGCTTCCAAATTCCCGGCAGACTAGTTCACTCTTGACTGAACCAGAGGTTTACGGCCGAGAAGAGGAGAAAACAGCCATTACAAAGATGCTCCTGGAACGAAACAGGCACGGCAGCAACTACGAGAGCTTCGCGGTGCTCCCAGTTGTGGGAATAGGTGGTGTAGGCAAGACAACTCTTGTGCAGTATGTGTATAATGACCCAAATGTCATGAGCTCTTTTGAGATAAGGGCATGGGCGTGCGTCTCTGATTTTCTTGATATCAAACAGGTTACTATGGACATATTGCAGTCGATAGATGAAGAAGGGTATCATCAGTTTATCAGTTCACGCAGTCTAGACAACATTCAGAAGATTCTAGCGAAAAAGTTGAAGCGGAGGAAATTCTTAATTGTTCTTGATGATGTCTGGTCTTGCAGTAACTGGGAATTGATGTGTGCACCCTTCTCATGTGGGATTTCTGGGAGCAAAATCATAGTGACAACTCGTCACCATGATATAGCTAACACTGTTGGCACCATTCCATCAGTCACTCTTAGAGGATTGGAAGATGACCCTTTCTGGTCTTTCTTCAAACAGAAGGCATTTGGAGGTGCCAAAATTGTCGATAATTTAGCTTCTATTGGCAGGAAAGTTGCAAACAAGGTCAATGGTATACCTTTGGCTGCGAAGACTATCGGAAAGCTGTTGCACAAGCAACTGACTTCTGAGCATTGGATAAGTATATTAGACAGCAACTTATGGGAGCTGAGACAAGGACCTGAAGATATCATGCCAGCCCTTCTCTTAAGCTACCAGCACCTGCCTCCAAATATCCAACGCTGTTTTGCATTCTGCTCAGCATTCTCCAAGGATTATTCTTTCACTGAAGAGGACCTGGTATTTTCTTGGATGGCTCATGGTTTTATTCAGCCCGTTAGAGACAGAACTCTAGAGGACACAGCACGGGAATACCTGAATGAACTGGCATCAGCATCATTCTTTGAAGTCTCAACAAACGGTAACCTTTACCGAATGCATGGTTTATTGCATGACCTAGCATGTTCAGTAGCTCAAGATGAGTGCTTAAGGTGCCAACCATAATTTTTCTAGAGGCATCCAGCATTCAGTTCGCCATTTGTATCTTCTTTATCCAGAACAAGCTAAAAGTTTCTGTCTTAACTTCTCGTTGGTAGAGCCTACTTCACAGAGTGATGAAGGACTACCTGAGAGAAGACTCCCTGGTGGTTCTATGGAGCTGGAAAAACTACGTAGCATATGGTTCAAGAATGCTCCAACAGTTGTATCATCCGATGATGAGTTTTGGAAACTGCCTATATTCTACAGTAGGATCGTTAATCTTCGGATTCTATGCTTGCATCATATTAAAAATGAGTCACTTCTTGCAACAGTTGGGGACTTGATACATTTGCGGTACCTGGACCTCAAGTTCTCTGACATTTCGGAGTTACCAGAATCAGTATGCAAGCTTTACCATCTACAAGTACTGGATATAAGATGTTGCAAGAATCTTGTCAGACTGCCAACGGGCCTTAACAATCTCATTAGCGTTCGGCATCTATTACTTGATGATTCAAACAAGTTTCTTGCTGGTTATGCTGGTATTCCTTTTATTGGAATGCTGACCAACCTGCAGCATTTGAATTGGTTCAATGTTAGCAAAGATAAAGCATTTAACATCGAACAACTAAAAGAGTTAAGAGAGCTGGGCGATCTCTTTCTATTGAGCACCTTGAGAACGTTGCTAGCAAGGAAGAAGCTAGTAATTCACAACTGAAGGAAAAATATCGCCTCAACGAGCTAAACTTATCGTGGAGTGGGAATCTGGAAGATGTTGCTTGTGATGCAAAAATAAATATTCTTGAGGATCTTCAACCCCATCCAAATCTCAAACATCTCAGGGTAACACATTACCGTGGCACTGTTTCACCTACATGGTTAGCCAATGATCTAGACATAAAATTATTGGAGTCCCTCTACCTACAAGATTGCTCAGGATGGGAGGTGCTACCTCCTCTTGGGAAGCTTCATTTTCTGAAGAAACTTCATTTCATTGGCATGGAGGCAATACCATGTATTGGATCTGAATTCTATGGAAGTGACTCCGAAGGGGGATTTCCATGCTTAGAAGAGTTGCATTTCGAGAAGATGCCAGAGTGGCATTCATGGCGTGGAGTTGAGGACACATGCTTCTTCCCCAAATTGTTGGCGCTAACCATCATGGACTGCACCAGCTTGCAGCTGCTACCTGATGCACAATGGTACGACCAAGTCAAGTACAGATGGTTTCCTCGCCTTGGTACACTTAATATTGAGAACTGTCCCAAGCTCGATCAGTTACCTCCACTTCCACATACTTCAACGTTGACTAGGATTAGTATGAAAAATGTGGGGATGATCTCCAGCATGGAACTGAATGATCAAGATTTTGTAATATGTGGTAACTCTAATTTGATGACTCACAGACAGTATTCATTGCAGTTCCACAACTTGAAGAGAGTCAAGAGTTTCAGCATATCAAACTGTGAAAATTTCACGGTGTTGTCATGGAAGCTTCAAGGGGAGCGTGACATTTCCGAGGCATCTATAATAATGCATGATGTCGTATGCTCACTTTCCATCATTAATGAGCTCAAAATATGTGGTTCCGGAATATCTCAAGACATACTACATGAAATTTTGACAGATGCTGGCTTTCTTGACTGCTTGTCAATAAAATGCTGCCCCCAGATTGCTTCCCTTGAGCTGAATCCGATGACACGGCTTGATTATTTGATTATAGAAGATTGCAGAGAGCTCAGGCCACACAAATGTATGCAAACTCTCATTCATTTAAGAGAACTTACAGTTCTAAGAAGCCCTAAATTCATTGAGGGATGGAAAAATCTCATAGAGCGGACAGAAGGATCATGTCAGGAAATTACTGCTTCTTTGAAAAGATTGCACATTGATGATTTATCATTCCTTACCATGGCAATATGCAGGACACTTGGACATCTGCAATACTTAATGATCGAATCTGATCAGCAGATTGTATCCTTAACTGAAGACCAAGAGCAAGCACTTGTTAAACTAACTTCGCTGCAAACACTTGCATTCAACGATTGCCCGAATCTCCGCGCTTTGCCTGAAAGCCTGCACCAAATTTCCTCCCTTAAGAGGTTGGATTTATTGTCATGTGAGAGTCTCCGTTCCCTGCCACACCAGGGATTGCCAGAACTGGAAAGATTGTTTATAGTTGAATGTAACCTGTCGATTGAGAATTGCACAAATGTTGGGATTGACCAAAACAAGATTACACATATCAAGTAAGAGGTTATATGCTTAGATCATCAGGCTTTCCAATGATATACACTGGAACAAGCATATCCTGGTCAGTAATTTTGGATATATTTAACATTAGTTAACATTAGCAGCTCTGTATATTTGTCGAAATCTGCATATCTCCTTTATAGCTCTTTCCCATGCTTTTGGATAGATAGGAGGCCTGTTTCTAAACAGCACTTTAACCAGTATTTCTTTCCATGCAGAACAGCATCAAGATAGGGAAAAGCTTTTAACCGCATCAGCTGAAGAATTGCAAGTTGCAACACATGCATCTTGAAGTGCAAAACACCAATGGTGACGGCATCCGCTGCTTCCTCGTTAGCTTATTTCTTGCATCCGCTTGGTGGCAGAGTAAGCTGGGCGACAAGGTTATCGGTAATCAAGGAGTGGATGTATCTCACCGACAGAGTATACTTCTGCTTCTGCACCTGTCTCTATCGGAACTCAGAAACGAAGTTCCGCGTTCAAAGGCGGTTTAGGGGGTTTTGTGTAAAATGTCCAAAGGAAATCCTCGCCTGATCCTGTCCGTAGATATGACACCGAACGGCTGCTGATCGCTTGTAATGTAGACGGGGTTGGATTCCCTCATAAACCCTAGCACAAGCGGCGGCTCGCTTCGTCTTTCCTCGTCGCCGTGCCAGCTCGTCGATTCGCCGCCGCCGCCTTTCTCGGCCCTGCAGCAGCTAGTCTCCTCCTATGGCGGTAAGACTCCACCTCCTCTCGCTCTCACCTTCTCTCTCTTTCTCTGTGATATGTGAACCGGATCTGTCTGATTTCTGCTCTGATTAATTAACGTGATTTTGCTGCCAGATTGTATTCGCGTAGGCTAGTCTTAGTTTTCCGTGCCTTGCGGGGTCGGGTCCAGGCGCTTGAGCGTTCGGTAGTGGCGCGTAGCCGAAGGACAGAATAGATGTTTTTGGGATACCTAGGTCGAAATCAACCCTGTAATTTGTACGAGGGAGAAAGAGATATATGATTTTGGCTCGAAGGCTAACTTTTAAAGGTTAGAGGGTTGTTTGGACCTCTAGATTTATTGCAGACAGGTTTTACTAAACAGTAAACACAATTTAGGGCCTTGACAAATTTAAGCCTTGTACTCTTTGTTTGGTAAAATAACGCGTGAGCATTGTAGGCATTGCCCATGTATTATCTTTTTTTAAGGCTGCAACCGGGCGTGAAACCTACGAATCCTTCTCTGTCGGTACCAATGATGGTTTCATACTTGTATGCACATCCCAATTATTGTGGATATCTGGTAGTCTTGCTATGTGATGCCATTGCTTGTTATTCAGACTTTCTTGTAAGCCATCAAAAGTTTAATCCAGTAATTTCACATTTGCTTGTACCAATGATGGTCTCATAGATTGCCTTGCATTGCTCAATCAAAATATGCATCCACATTTTCCTGCAAGTTCATCCTTGTTCAGTTGGTTTAAATTAGAAAGTTAACTTCACTCAAAAATTCATTACTGATATCGACCATAAGGTGAGAAATGTCAATTCCTAATTAGCCAGGCCATGCTGAAGCTATTAAGCAAAAATCCAAGTCACTTGTTCAAATGTCAACTGCAACGGCTACAAAGGAATTAAAAAGGCAGCTAGAGACAGAAAGCTGATACTGCATTCCCAGTGAATTGCCTGCTTATGCAGCTTTTTCATGGCACAGTTACATGAGGATGATTGGTAATTTAGCAGACGCTCTTATTCTAATAAGGTTGAGCTGCTAGGTGTACACCTCGCGCCGCATTGTACCTCTGATTCTTTTTGTGCACTTAGCTGATGGTCTTGTAGTAATATTCTGTGATTTTGTGTCAGCAAGCTGTCAGCTTGTTGACTCATGGAATTCTGTATAATTGAGAACTAAAGAAGTAAAAAATGGAAGTTGAAATAACTGTCTGTTTATATATATATTTGCCTGCTATGATGAAGAATGACCTTATGGATTATGTTATATTTACTAATGGGCTCCTTTCTCTTTTCCTGTTGCAGACTGTTCCAGTTAACCCAAAGCCTTTCTTGAACAATCTGACAGGGAAGCCTGTGGTTGTCAAGCTTAAGTGGGGCATGGAGTACAAAGGTAATTTTTCCCTTTGCTTATTCATTTTATTTGTTTCAATTTATCTGTTATATATTAATTTATCGTCAGATATTGGTTTACTTTAAATATACTGATAAACATTTGTTTTACTTTCCCAGGGTTCCTTGTTTCTGTGGACTCCTATATGAATCTTCAGGTACTGCTTTTGGTCTTTTGCAGTTTGCCTGCTACACTATTAGACATAATGGTCTTTTAATTTTCTTTTGAATTTAAAATCTAATGGATTAGAAACAACATGCAATAAATTTATTATTGCCTTCTCTGCTATTTGCAGCTTGCTAACACAGAGGAGTACATTGATGGACAGTTCTCTGGAAACCTGGGAGAGATTCTCATCAGGTAGTAATTCAAGATCCTTTTCTTCTAGCATATGTCAAGTAGTATATAGTATTGTTATTCTACACAAAACCTGGATGTGATATTTCTGTCCAAATCTACTGATTTAAGTTAATGTTAGTCTAGATCTGCTAAAGTTTACTGTCAGTTGTCATGATGGAATGCTAGGCCAAGTCGGAAGAATGAAACAATGATCCCTACTAATCAGTCTAAACTCACCCAGTTTACATAGAATTTTATGAATCCGAACTTTGATGCATACCATGAATAGTTGCCCCTTGTATGACTCCTTTCTGTTTACTCCATCTACAGGTGCAACAATGTTCTGTATCTCCGCGGTGTTCCAGAAGATACAGAGATAGAGGATGCAGAGTGAGAAGGCGTGGACCTTATCTTGATTGGTTGATGTAATATGCTTCTGACAACAAGATACTAGTTTAGTGTATTTGGGATGTGCTCTACTGATACATTATCGCTGATCCTGTACCATTTGTCTGCTTCCGTTCTATATCTACCTGTAATGGAGACGTCGTGAAACCATTTTGATTTGTGATTCACAACCAGGCAGTTCGCACTGATGAAGCAAAAATCTAAAATTGCCGCAGGTGATGTGTTTGCGTGGTTTGGAATTTCTGATGATGGTTTGCTGAAATATGTGCAAATAAATTTTGGTCGCTCAGTGCATATATAGGGTTGGTTGCTTGTTCAACTTGATGTTACTTACTGCTCAGGTGTCTTGCTGCATATGTTTAATTAACCTAGTTTGTGGAATCTTGGTCCGTTTCTTGTTGTGATCAAATTGTTGAGGATCCTGCAGATAGTAATAATATCAAGGGGGAAAGCTGTGGATCCGACTGGATTGTACGATTTTGTTGCGACTTGCTTGATCTGTTGCTGGGTGAATAGCTTAATACTAGTCGGTCTACACAGTCGGGCCTGTAGCACTGCTCATTATCAAGCAACCACAGACCAGACACAATCTGCTTTGTGCTTCATAATACGGGGTATTATTTTATATGCCAGATCAATTTGTTCAGAACGGGTTTTTCTTATTGCTAATAGATTTTATTGTGTTCTTATCATATAATGCCAGTAGTCTACAGTCTAGTTTGAATGAATATTGCATGGCGTTGCAAAGTTCCTTTAATTCCCAGGGATGCATTTTACGAATAGCTCTGTGCATGAAGGGGGGCGCCAAGATGAAAAGACAATGTAAAATTAGGTGAGAGCAAGTAGGTTCGTATAAAAAGTTCGCAGATCCGGCTAGTGTGGTTCCTTGAAAATTCAAACAGTTCTGACTGGCTGGACTCATCTGGTCAGGTTGCTTGAGCTAAAGAATTGCGGCACACATGCATGTTTCAGTGGTGGGCATCAATTGGGAAGGCATTATGCAGTTATGCTTCCTCTGGCTTGCAATAAATTTTGTCGTCCACTTGTCATATGAAAATGGGAATGCTAGTGGTGCCGATAAACTAGGCGACCAGTGATTCATGCGGATTTGATTCCGTTACGGTTAGTTCGCATTTTTTTTTTTGAGTTGGTTAGTTCGCATGTTGATCTTAGGTCTTCCCGCCTTTTTTATGGTCTCAGACGGACGGAGCAAGAGACAGACGAAATGGCGAATACTATAATCCAGAACATGTTGTGCCGCTCCGACTAGGACATTTTTATTACTATTTTGAGCTGAAACTTGTACAGTGACTTGGGAGTTGAGCGCATCCGCTGATGAATTACGGTGGATGGGGAACCATTTGAAATTCGGCCCTGGATGCAGGCACGCCGTGGAGTTGGAGTCGCGTTTCATGCGTGCGTCGGTTGCGTTGTCGGTGTTGCAGTTGCAGTGCAGCATCCGATGCTTTCTGCAAAATGCCGATCTGTCTGCCTGACACCGGAAGTTTCTGCTCCTCTGTTTCCTTTTGTTCTGCCTGCTCTCGCTATCAAAGTGTTCCTGCAAGGGAAAGAGACGCTTGCGAATATGTAAAGATCGAAAAACCATCGCTGTCAAACGTTGCGGCACTGCGTTAGACTTGCTGCGCTCCGACAGATATCGCCATTTTTTCACATAAAACCTGTGCCTTTGAGCAGAACAAGAACCAAGGCCTCCAAAATCAACTGCCAGGTAGCTCATCCATTGGAGCTGAATAAATAATCTAATATTCGTGTAAGTATATGGAGGTTTCCCACCAAAAGCAATCCAAAACTCCCTGAATTCAGGAGTTTGAGTTATTCAGGTACTACTACGTACACATCACCAAGAACACTCACCAATCCACCCCCATTTTAGTAGTTACCAAATCCAATGCCAACGACTACATGCAGTTACCCACCTACTCACGCAATTAACCTTGGCCAGCTTCGTCTCGCCTTCGGCTTCGCTCGCTGACCCACTCTCTGCTTAGACTGCTTCTTCCTCCTCAGCTCATGTCGAGCATGCCCTGGTGGAAGGCGGCGACGCGGTCGGGGGTGACGCACTGCGTGATGAGCCTGGCCCCCGGCTTGTGCGCCCACGGCTTCACCAGTATGCAGGTGGCGATGTAGTCGAGGTTCGTCAGCGGCACGACGTGGGGC
>LAPY01003411.1:38192-53526 GCA_000970635.1 Eragrostis tef | reverse complement strand
TACTACATTTCCGGGCTCTCAATACGTGCTCTCTAACTTGACTCATCACTCTACAGAAAGATAATGTCTCCAACCAAAGGGAGCATCTCATACTCTTGCTTGCCAACGTTCACATACGAGAGGTGACCAAACCTGACCAACAACCAAAGGTACCCCCTTCAGCAATCATTCAAATGCACGGGACGTGCGCGTGTGGTTGGATTCTTCTCTCATGGTGCTGGAATTTACCCATCTCTATCTCTAATTTATTCCAGTTGGAGGACCGAGCGGTGGATGCAGTAATGAAAAAGCTATTTAAGAACTACAAGAAATGGTGCAAGTACCTTGGCCGCAAAAGCAGCTTATGGTAGGATCCGTGAAGAACTGCGGTTCTACTCTCTTCTCTATTGTGCTTGACTTCGTAGTTAACCGTTTGCATTCTAGGTTGCCAACTATCCAGCAGGAAGTACAACAGCGCAAGCTCCTCTATATGGGTCTTTACCTGCTCATATGGGGCGAGGCAGCTAACCTGAGATTCATGCCGGAGTGCCTTTGCTACATCTATCATCATGTATGGCCAATTCTAAGTTCCTGAAACTAAAGCATTTACTTATATGGCCTGGTTCTGTATTTTCTAAACTAGTGAACCGTGCTTCATCTCTAGCTAGCTGAACTGAAGACCTACTGTCACGTGCAGGATAAACTCTAGTCCCCTAGGATAGATAATACAGCAGGGGATTGGGATTAGAAGCAATAGATAGGGAACTAGAGAGCAAGACGGGGAAACTAGAACAATCTCAACTTGCTTGATCCTTCAATGGCTGCGACCTCCAGTATATATGGAGCCGGCAGGTTACATTGTAACAGACTCATACTCTTGACTTTCCAAACTAAATTAGGAAACTAATTAGAAAATCCACTTTAACCCTAACTGGACTCTAAACACAACTTGACCACACACATGACACCTACTTGGTCTCGCCCCATTGAATACGCTACCATTGTGTTCTTTCCATATAACCCAAGAGTAGTAAACATAGTATGATTCTTCTGGCTAGGGGGATTGTGGCTAGCAGGATCATATGCATATCTTCTATAAGCATGTGGTTCATGGTGTTTAGTGCTTTACACCACTGTAAATGGAAAAAAAATGTTGAGTTCGTAATATTTTGGACCATTCTTCCATAGTTCATTTTGGCTATTACGAGGTTCTGCCAATGAATTTGCATGCAAATGTGCTTGATTATCAAGGCTGCCTGTTGGTCACGATAGAGTAACTCTTGGACACTTTCGTACTTGTAGCTCGTAAAATCCATGTGGTATTATTGGTGAGTGTTGATTTGTGTTATGTTGTTTCATAACAGATGGCCTTTGAATTATATGGTATGTTGGCTGGAAATGTGAGTCCGACGACTGGTGAACATGTTAAACCAGCATATGGTGGCGAAGAAGAAGCTTTCCTGAAGAAAGTTGTGACTCCAATTTACAAAGTTATCGAGAGGGTATAGTTTCTTTATTTCCTTATTTGTATGCTAACATATAATTTGTATCCTTCTTTCTTTTACATCTTCTTGTTTTCTATTTTTTTGGGGGCCTTACTGGATTTGGTCTAGCCTACCCCAGGCTTCAGACTAAAAGCTTTGCTATTGCTGTTATTGTTATTTTAGCATAATTATATATTTTGTGACTTCTAAATAGGAAGCTGAGAGAAGCAAAACCATGAAATCAAAGCACTCACATTGGAGAAACTATGATGATCTGAATGAGTACTTTTGGTAAGTGCTGCCCTAAAATGCCATTTTCCTTATGATTGCCTGGGTTGGTATTTGAGGAACCTCATCAATGAAATATTTGGCATCGCTGCTCAGGTCTACAGATTGCTTTCGATTAGGATGGCCTATGAGAGCTGATGCAGATTTTTTCAAGACTCCGAATGATGTCCCTCGTCACCTCGTGAACGAAGTACGTTCCTTGTGATATGAATATACTTTAATGACCTTGATGCAATCAAGTAGAAGTAAGTGCATAAACTTATAATATTTTAATGATGCATCAGTTAAGCAACATTAATCTTTTAATGATTAGTTCATTTCTCTACGCATCAATGAGCAACAAAGCCGTTTCTTTGTAACTGGCTTAGTAGTTTAGTTTATCTCTAGCGCAGTAGTGGAGCCTGGATTATTTGGCCAGGTAGTCCTAGCTCTCAGAAGGATTGCATAAGAGCACACAAGTACCCAACAGACCTTAAGCTTCTTAAGATGTGATATGTACAGTATAAACACGATTTTGCTCAGTGCCAGGGTAGTCCTAGGACTACCAGCTGGCTCCGCCACTGCTCAACCGTCTATTCAGCAGAATAGGTATGATTAGCTGGCTTATCTATTTCTAGCATTTTAGTTTAGCCTAGAGAAGCGCTACTGTTGGTTTTTCTTCTTAATATAATGAAGCGCAGCTCGCCTGCGTTTTCGAGAAACAAAAAACGCTACTGTTGGTTGAACAGATGTATACACTGTACAAGGTCAAATAATCTCCTTGGTCTTTTGGTACTGATGTTTCTTCTTGTTATCCAGGAGGACAGACCAGTTGGTAATGACAGCTGGATGGGAAAAGTCAATTTTGTTGAAATACGGTCATTTTGGCATATCTTCCGTAGTTTTGATAGGATGTGGAGCTTCTTAATTTTATCTTTACAGGTTTGCATATCTTTGTCTTATGCGACTTTCAGTTCCTCTGCTCTTACTGTCTCTTGGGATGACATTCTGCTGTTTTATCTTTTGCACAGGCCATGATTATAATTGCTTGGAATGGTGGCACACCTAGTGATATCTTTGATGCAGGAGTATTTAAACAGGTTTTGAGCATATTTATAACTGCTGCGATACTGAAACTGGGTCAAGGTATATCGCCTTCCCCTCGACCTAGGTGCAACTGCATATAATTGGTTCTGTTGTTAATGAGGCTCGTAGTTGCATGCCAAGTTTGCTATAATTGCCTGCATCCTAATTGGCCATATTGTTCTCTTCACTTGTAATGAGCTGTAGAATTTTGCTCCCTGTATTGGTGGCTTCGGTGCCCGATTTCAGTGACAAGATCAATGCACTGGGATCATTCTTTCATGGAAGTTCCTTTGTGGGGATAATTGTGTGATATGTGATCCTGACTTAGTAGATAGTACCACTTAAACATAACACTTTTTATCGTTGCAAATTCAAGAATGGGTGCAGTGCTGGAAACAGCATAGTGGAGCGTACATATGTTTGTCGAGTATTCTCAAGTCCAGTCTTCATAGGAATATGAGAGAAAAAAATTGCAAGGATTCTAGGCCAATCATCCATCTTGTTCGGACTATGGTTGTCGAGTATTTTTTATGTTAATTAAGTCTTGGAAGTTACTATTAGCGAACTATTCTTTGCCTCTAGCTTTTACTTGATATTTTTAATTTTCCTCAAGATAACATGAAATTGGAGGAACATTATGTTTATGAAAGTCAATGTTTCTGTCATTTAATTAGTGTATTCTGATGCAGCAATCCTTGACATTATCTTGAGCTGGAAAGCAAGAAGAAACATGTCTCTTGCTGTTAAACTGCGGTACATCTTGAAGTTGATATCGGCTGCTGCTTGGGTTGTTATTTTGCCTGTAACTTATGCATACACCTGGGAGAATCCAACTGGTCTTGCAAGAACAATTAAAAGTTGGCTTGGTGATGGCCGGAATCAGCCGTCGTTATACCTTTTGGCAGTTGCGATATACTTGGCACCAAACTTGCTTTCAGCTCTGCTGTTTCTTTTCCCTGTCGTCAGGAGAGCACTTGAGAGATCGAATTATAAAGTCGTACAATTCATGATGTGGTGGTCGCAGGTACTTTCCTCTTTACCATTTTTTTATTCTCAATTCAGTTTTTTGTTACTCATTAAGAAGTAATATGCTGCAAACTTCTACAGCCTCGCTTATTTGTTGGAAGAGGAATGCATGAAGGCGCATTCTCCCTTTTCAAGTATGTTTGCCTATCGGAGCAACTTTTTTATTTGGTGACCATTAATTTCCTTCACTGAGATTATTTTACTTGTAGATACACGATGTTCTGGGTTTTGCTTTTGGCCACGAAGTTGATTGTAAGCTTCTACGTGGAGGTATGATTCACAACTTATATCATCATCTTTTGTTATCCATAAAATTTTTGTCCTATCTAAGATCTAGGAGGCTTACAACAAAAAACAATACCACTTTTCTAGTAAGTCAACAGTTGGTTACTCATCATGTCATTTACTCCTGCAGATCTTACCACTTGTGCAGCCAACAAAAGATATTATGAACGAGCCAATACATACATTTAAGTGGCATGAGTTTTTCCCCCATGGTAGGCCTCGAAATAACGGTATCTTTTATGGATAGTTTGATCAGTTCCTTATCTTTTGCTTTATGATCTGCAGCCAACAACAACATTGGTGTCGTTATTGCACTTTGGGCTCCCATCATGGGGGGGGGAGGGGTGGTACAGTTGTACAGTTGCTCTTGTTTTGACTTGTCATAGTTGAATGCTTCAGGTCTATTTCATGGATACACAGATATGGTATGCAATTTTCTCGACATTAATTGGTGGAATTTATGGGGCCTGTCGCCGTCTTGGTGAGGTTAGTAAAGATGAGCAGTAACCTGCCTCATTACTTAGTACACTCATAGGACTGTGTCAATATGCGATGAATTTTTTCTCATCTAATCTCCTACATGGTATTCAACAGCAAATAAAAATCAATTTTGTAGTGATATTTTGTTTCTTCTGCTTCTTCTTTAAATGCAAATCAGCTTTTGTTCCTTGAATGCTCAACAGCACTTGTGGTTTCGATCTCGTGCTGTAGACTCATTCTGTACATTACTAAAAATAAAATAGTGCTTGGTCTGATATCCGTACCAAGATACATCTATCATTTGTGATCCTCTTAGCAGTGAGTATGTGGACCCTACTGCTGATTATATGGTAATGAGAGGGCACCAATTTCTTATATAGCTTAGTGGCCCTAATTTATGAAAAGTTAAACCTATAAACATTGATGGCACGTTTTATAAGTTTGGGGCCTGTTTGATATCAAAATTTGGTGTTTTGTATAGTTTATGTCAACTTGAGTTCTGGAGCAATTCGAAATCACTTGAAGCAAATAGGGGTTCAAGATGAGAAAATATCCAGCTCTGCCACGTTGTGATGCTACCACTCGTTACAAATTGGTGCAAATGGCCATAAAAGATCCTTTGAAAAATGCAATAGTGTCCAGCGAAAAATTCCTGTTCAAATGGGATGTATTTTAGGAGAAACAAAAAAGACACGTCAGTGAATTAACACCTGTGTACTTTCCTCGTTATTTGAAATATCCTTTTGTGCATAGTGTTTTTTGTGCATTTTGCACTTGAATTATGTAGCATGATAGATTGATTCTTCGGATTTTATGGTCAGTATCTTGCAAGTTTATGGATAGTTGTTACATTTATCTGTTTGATTTGATACCCAGTAGCTCTTAACCTACTGAAGCATCTTTCTTTGTCAGAATACTTGGCTTATTTCATGTGTATAGAGCTTTTGGATTGTACTATGTGTGCTTGATGGTTGTGCATTAAAGATTGTTAATAAATGGACAATGTAACTTACCATAGGCACTGTTTTTGGCTTCATGAAATCAGATACGCACATTAGGAATGTTGAGATCT
The DNA here is from genome assembly GCA_000970635.1 of Eragrostis tef. Classification (NCBI taxonomy): domain Eukaryota; kingdom Viridiplantae; phylum Streptophyta; class Magnoliopsida; order Poales; family Poaceae; genus Eragrostis; species Eragrostis tef. The sequence goes on along the minus strand of LAPY01003411.1, from coordinate 47,847 downwards.
CGGTTTGAATCTCTGCCTAAGGCTTTCAATGAATGCTTGATTCCATCTGACATGAACAAGAGGAGAGGATTCCGGGCTGCTTTTTCGAGTAAACCTTCTAAGGTGTGGATTATTCTTTTACAGCTTTTATTTAGCAGCAATTTAATGTAGACTTTGACATGAAACATATTGATTGCACATTTCTTTGGTATACTTCATTTGTTTTAGAGCCCCGAGGACTCTCAAGAAGAAAAAATAGCAGCACGATTTGCTCAGATTTGGAATCTAATTATCACAAGTTTCCGTGAGGAAGATCTGATAGACAACAGGTACAACATCCTATAGTTAATACATATCTCACAAATGGAGTTCCCTTTTTTGCCATTTGCTGAGCTGTGGTTTAATGATTTTTTTCTTTATTTGGCAGAGAGAAGGACTTGTTACTGGTTCCGTACTGCAAAGACCGAGATATGGAAATAATACAGTGGCCACCATTCCTGCTTGCTAGCAAGGTACTCCTATATAGTATCATAATCTCATTCAGTTATCCGCTAGCTATATTTAAATGAGAGTTTGTGATTCATTTGACATTGTATTTCAGATTCCGATAGCATTGGATATGGCGGCAGATAGTGCAGGAAAAGATCGTGATCTAAAGAAGAGGATGAAATCTGATCCATATTTTACTTATGCTATCAAGGAATGCTATGCTTCATTCAAAAACATCATATATGCTCTAGTGACTGGCCCACGGGAGAGAGAGTACGTTAGCATTTTGTTCTGTTGTATTACACTTTTAGCTCTTGAATGTTAGATTTGTTCTGAATATAGCCATATATTATGATGCTCATGTTTCAGTGTCATACAAAAGATTTTCAAAGTGGTTGATGACCATATAGCAGAAGACACATTGATAAAGGAGCTGAACATGAGTAACCTTCCGACCCTCAGCAAGAAGTTTGTTGAGCTGCTGGACTTGCTGGTATAAAATGAGTTACCATTGTTCTGGTGATATTCAATGTTGGTTTGCTAATATCATATAATTTTCACTTCTTCGCAGCTAAAGAATAATAAAGAAGACCAGTAACTTCTTCGTCGCAGCTAAAGAATAATAAAGAAGACCATGGCCAGGTCATTATATTGTTCCAGGACATGCTCGAAGTGGTTACAAGGGATATAATGGATGAGCAGCTCAGCGGGTGCGAAACATATTTATTCATTTTACTGTACAAACTCGCAGAAATTCTAAATTGTTGATTTTGTTTCCTTTACAACTTGTGTCCTTCCCAACCAATTAAGATTTTGGATTTTGTGTGCAATTCACATAACGGTTGGGAATATCTGATGGTTGTATTTCATGTATAATTGCCTTTTTAAGGATTGGGTTATTTGGGAGTCTTTTCTGTTTTCCTGATTTTGGTGAGAGTCTTTTCTCCTTCAGAATTTGCCTGGTGCATCCTATGACATGGTGTCCACAACGTTACAAATTCTTTTCATGCATAGAACGCTATTCTCTATGTAGATGAAACAGTAATATTGTTCATGCCACATAATTTTCTATCACTCACATGGCCTCATAATCCATCAAACGCGCAGTGGGGCTTGATCAAATGTTGGGCAGTTGTTGTGTGTATTTTCTTTTTTGATATTTTATTATTTTCTCTTTGGCAGGTTACTGGAATCAGTACATGGTGGAAATTATAGAGGACACGAAGGGATTACACCACTTGATCAACAAGATCAGTTGTTCACAAAAGCTATTGATTTTCCTGTAAAGGAGACACAAGCATGGACTGAAAAGGTTATTTTTTTACTTTCTAGTTCTATTTATTTGTTTATATTAAAGATTGCTATATATTTGGTGATAAAACTAACTTCTATTTTGTGATTATGCCTATTTACTTATTTCAGATAAATAGGCTTCACCTTCTGCTAACTGTGAAGGAATCAGCTATGGATGTCCCTACAAATCTGGATGCTAGAAGGCGAATATCGTTCTTTGCTAATTCTCTTTTTATGTCTATGCCACGTGCCCCAAAAGTGCGACATATGTTACCATTCTCGTAAGTTTTTTGCCTTCTGGAATATATGCTTTACTGTAGACTGTAGTATTCTTTAGCTCGTATATTTGCTGGTAGAACTAGAGGGCTTTCATTTGTTGTCCATGGAGTACGCTTCTGGTAATCTGGTTGCCTGCAGATATTTAGCATTGTTTTTTGGTGTAAATAACTTTGTTGGTTCAGTTTTGTCTGTTTGGAGAAAAGAAGCACTTCGTCACATTGGAACTAAACATTTAACTACGCCAGAAAAAAGGAATAATATCTTGGACTCAGCATTTAGTTGGAAAATAAGATCTCGTAGCTGAACTAGAAGAGATATGATAATACCTACACTTTTGTCTTCTTGCCGAAACTATACACTCCATACCGTTACCTCATCTGATATAAGAGAATTAATGAGCCACATAGGAGAGCAACATGAAATCAGGGTATACATTATCCACTTGCATGTGATACATTTCCATCATCTTGCTTCCTTTTCTATCATCATATTGCTTGGTTTTTTAAGCTTCCGTTAATTAGATCAATTATTCATGTTCTATATAAACCCTTGGCTTGTTGCCTTGCTGGACAACTCGACCACTGCAGGGTCTTGACTCCTTACTACAAAGAAGATGTTCTTTTTTCCTCTCAAGCACTAGAAGAGCAGAACGAGGATGGTGTTTCTATCCTTTTCTACTTGCAAAAAATATACCCAGGTTCTTCATACATGTCATAAGTTTAAATTACATCTCACCGTTTCCATGCATTCTTTTGACCATGGAAATATTCCTTTTTGTTCAATCTCCTTGCAGATGAATGGAAAAATTTCCTTGAGAGGGTGCAGTGCAAGAATGAAGAGGAACTCCGGGAGACCGAACAAACGGAAGAGGAACTTCGCCTTTGGGCATCATATAGAGGACAAACTTTGACGAGAACTGGTACCATACATTTGTCGTCCATCATACTTTTGTGTGTCAACAGAGGTCTTGTACATCATACTTGTTCAATAGATTGATCGCTTTAACAATTGTTTCACCTTCTTACAGTTAGAGGGATGATGTATTACAGACAAGCTTTGGTCCTTCAGGCTTTTCTTGATATGGCCAGAGATGACGGTATTGTCTTGGACCTCTTGGTACTTGATGGTGATCTGATTCGCATCTATGAACTGAATGACTAATTCATTGATTCTACTTGCTTCCCTCAGATCTCATGGAAGGCTTCAGAGCAGCTGACCTATTATCTGATGAATCACCACTATTGACTCAATGCAAAGCTATAGCTGATATGAAGTTCACATATGTTGTATCCTGCCAGCAATATGGTATCCAGAAACGTTCTGGTGATCAACGCGCGCAGGATATTCTGAGATTGATGACAACGTAAGTCTTGATACAAAATACTCTGTGGGATCCTTCTGTTGATTGTACCTCCTTACCCTATATTCTGGACATGTTGGTTGCATGTTTTCTTTCTCAATCAGAAAGATTGGGAATCTGACCTGGACGCAACTGTACTACAATCTTTTTACTGCATACGTGATACAAAATACTCTGTGGGATCCTTCTGTCGATTGTACCTCCTTACCCTATATTCTGGACATGTTGGTTTCTTGTTTTCTTTCTCAATCAGAAAGATTGGGAATGTGGCCCGGCCGCAGCTGTACTACAATCTTTTTGCTGCATACGTACATGGGACTGGATTAATTTTGTAAAACAGACTAAAATTGTGTTAGGACAGTAGTCTCCCATATACTTTTTAGCTGTTCCGAGACCTTGCCTGTATATATGTTGGAAAAAATAACTCATACTCTATTCCTTTTAGAACTTGGAGATGTGTGCTACACAAACATTTTCTAACCCTACTAGGAGCAGGATTCTTAACTTTGGAGGATCATAACCTAAGGGTGTGAGGGCATAGCAAGTCAATCCATGACAGTCTAATCAAGTAGAAGCAATTAGGAAGCACATTAAAGAATTTGAGGCTATGCCGTAACACGAGAAATTTTGTATAGGGAAGTAATTCGAGGGCTCTAACTTCTAAAAGCTTGAGAGGATTGTGCGAGACTCTACCCTTGTACTGCCTAAAAGCTTGAGAGAGGAGTACCATTTTAAAAAAACTCCGCCTGCGGGGGGCAAGCCGCCCCGCGGCATATTTTTTAAGAAGAAGACCTTCTCAAGCAGGCCGAGAAAACCCCCGAACCCCTCTCCCACCATAACACGGGGACCGTAGCCCATGTGAGTGCCGCGCCGGCGCCGGCGCTGAGCACCGTAACCACCGCTGGCCGGTCTTGACCCTATGCTTTGGCGTGTGGTCAGCGAGAGGATTTTTTGATCCCATCACGGAAATTCACTCCACTGGGAGTCGAACCCAGGACGTGGGTGGTGCTACTCGGCCGCCTTACAACTACAGTAAAGGCATTTTGCTGTTTTGCTCTCAAGTAATGTGTTTATTTCTTTGGTGATCCTTTTCCTCTTGTCGTAGTTTCTCCATTGCCAGGTTTCAGCTATGTCATTCTTGATACTTTAGACAAATTTTATCTGGGCTATATAGCACCAGGGCATTGAGTTCCAATCTAGTTTTGTCTACTAGTTTCCATTTCATTTTGTATAATTTTTATGTGTTATTAGTTTAATTTGATAATGCAATGCATTTCAATGACTTTAAGTGTATTCAAGCCATACACCTCATCAATGACTGAAAATGACCTCTTTTCTATGGAAGTTATCCATCCCTTCGGGTCGCCTATATTGATGAAGTGGAAGAGCCTAGCAAAGATAGGAACAAGAAGATAGAGAAGGTTTACTACTCTGCATTGGTGAAGGCGGCAGTAACCAAACCTGATGATCCTGGCCAGAAACTTGATCAGGTACTGCAAGTCGTTTTTAATGCAATATTGCTTATACTGGATATGTTCAAATCATACTGTGTCCATCTACTAATATTATCCTGCTTCTGAATCTATATTATACTTTCTTCTTGGTTCTCTTTGGTACATTAGCATTTCTCATTTAACATTCTGCACAGTACCATTCAAATTTTTTTTTTACCTTTTTTTTTATCCTCTATCCAGATCTAGTAACTATAAATTCTCTGTAAATTCATTTGTATGTAGTCTAGATTTGGTATGCACTTTTGATTTCCGCTGTGAGGGGATTTTGCATAGAGAATGATATATGAAATTAATTTTGAATTAATCTATAATATTTCGTTAGAACTGTTCAAGGTTTCTGGAATGTACCAGTGTAGTCTACTTGGAAAGAAAGTATTTCCTGACTTCCTAATGCCAAATGAGATAAACCTGTTTTACCTTGTATCTTTTCATCTTTTGCTGTAGGACATATATAGGATAAAGCTTCCAGGAAATGCAATACTAGGTGAAGGGAAACCAGAAAATCAGAACCATGCCATAATTTTCACTCGAGGTGAAGGACTCCAGACTATTGACATGAATCAGGTATGCATCATTTCTGCTTTTCCTTCTGGAATGATTTCTGTCACTGGTTGATCGATCATTCTGTGATTAGGAGCATTATATGGAGGAAACACTGAAAATGAGAAATTTACTGCAAGAATTTCTCAAGAAGCATGATGGAGTGAGGTATCCATCAATACTAGGTGTAAGAGAGCATATCTTCACTGGAAGGTACACTTGATGTTTCTTAATAATTTGTGTTTTTAGTTGCATAATCATCTTATGATCTCGTAATTTCTTTTACAGTGTTTCGTCCCTTGCGTGGTTCATGTCAAACCAAGAAACGAGTTTTGTGACCATTGGACAACGTGTACTTGCCAATCCATTGAGGTGATTGATCTTGCTATAGACATTGACTATACTACAGCACAATATAACCCATAGACTAATGTTTCGTGGGTTTGCTTGTTTCTGGCATGTTTTTTTTTTGGATGGGAGTCATGCTTCTTTCCAATAGTACATATGTTGATTCCCTTTGAATATAATTATTTTCTCAATTATCCAAGTAACGGTTGTTAGGATCTGATGCTTATTTATATATATTTTTTTCAGTTGAGTTGACGTGCTTAGTTTTCTTCCCTCTAGAGTAACATAATTTTTTATTTTATTTTTTTTGGTATCCTCCCCTGAATATCTTCCTGTGCAGAGTTCGATTTCATTACATTTTTTGGATATCCTCCACTGCAGAGTTCGATTTCATTATGGGCATCCTGATATCTTTGATCGGCTTTTCCATCTCACAAGGGGAGGTGTAAGCAAAGCATCTAAGATTATCAATCTTAGCGAGGACATATTTGCTGGTACGCTGTTGTTTCTCCTTTATCCGAAAAAAGGGTTTGGTTGGGATAAAGCTGGGAGAAATGTGAAAATGTTTTGCTAATTTATCGATCTTTTGATGACAGGATTTAATTCAACATTGCGTGAAGGAAATGTTACACATCATGAATACATGCAAGTTGGCAAGGGAAGAGATGTCGGTCTCAATCAGATTTCACTATTTGAAGCAAAAATAGCAAATGGTAATGGAGAACAGACACTGAGCCGCGATATCTACAGACTTGGGCATCGTTTTGACTTCTTCAGAATGTTGTCCTGCTACTATACTACTATTGGTTTTTACTTCAGCACCATGGTAAAATTCTTTTCTTGGCCTCTATGCAACTTTCAGAACCAGTGATTAATCCTAACATTTGCACCTTTTTCGTCCCTTCTCAGATTACAGTTTGGACTGTGTATGTTTTCCTCTATGGGCGCTTGTATCTTGTCCTTAGTGGACTTGATGAAGCGTTAGCCACTGGAAAGAAGTTTATTCACAATCAACCTATCCAGGTTGCTCTTGCGTCACAGTCTTTTGTGCAGCTAGGGTTCTTGATGGCACTGCCTATGATGATGGAAATTGGTTTAGAGAGAGGATTCAGAACAGCATTGAGTGATTTTGTACTTATGCAGCTGCAGTTAGCATCCGTATTTTTCACATTCTCTCTTGGGACCAAAACTCACTACTACGGTACGACACTGCTCCACGGAGGAGCTGAATATAGAGCCACTGGCCGAGGATTTGTGGTGTTCCATGCCAAATTTGCGGAGAATTATCGGTTGTACTCACGTAGTCATTTTGTCAAGGGCATCGAGCTGATGATATTGCTTATCGTGTACGAAATATTTGGACAGTCATACCGAGGAGCTATTGCATACATTTTCATCACAATCTCCATGTGGTTTATGGTTGTAACCTGGCTCTTTGCGCCATTCCTATTTAATCCTTCTGGTTTCGAGTGGCAAAAAATTGTGGATGACTGGACTGACTGGAATAAGTGGATAAGCAACCAAGGGGGTATTGGTGTACCGCCAGAGAAGAGTTGGGAGTCATGGTGGGAGAAGGAGCAGGAGCCTCTTAGGCATTCCGGAAAGCGTGGCATTGTTCTTGAAATAGTGCTTGCATTGCGCTTCTTTATCTATCAATATGGTCTTGTTTATCATTTGAACATCACCACTCACACGAAAAGTGTGCTGGTAATTTGATCATCTTGTTTGATTTTACTAGACATCTGTATTTTAACATGTGATGCACACGTTGTTGATAACAATTGTTCAATGCTCTTTCCAGGTTTATTGCTTGTCTTGGGTCGTCATCTTTGTAATTTTGGCTGTGATGAAGGTAACACGCACCACTTGAATCTGTTTAACGTTCTGTATACTAATAATTATTTTTCTACAAAACCGCTTGTAGAAGAGGTGCACTATCTAAGCATTCTGAGTGGAGACTACTATATTTCCACCTGCTTATAATGATTTGCCTAGGCAGTTGTCTGTTCCAGTAGCTAGAAACTGACATGAGGTTGCGCTAACACTTGACAAGTATGCCCTCTTTCTCCTTTTCAGACTGTATCAGTTGGGAGGCGGAAATTCAGTGCAGACTTCCAACTTGTGTTCCGGTTGATTAAGGGGCTCATATTTATAACATTCATCTCCATCATTATAATCTTAATAGCAATCCCCCATATGACAGTTCAGGATATATTTGTTTGCATCCTTGCCTTCATGCCAACTGGATGGGGTTTGCTTTTGGTAAGTGGTAGTGACCAGATATATACAGCTTGCAGGGTTCCTCGTACTTTGCTGACCTCTTTGTTACTTGTATTTTGCAGATAGCACAAGCTATTAAACCAGCTATTAGGTTTGGTCTGTGGGGGTCGATCAAGGCTCTCGCCCGAGGCTACGAAATTCTCATGGGCCTCCTGCTGTTTACTCCGATCGCATTCCTGGCTTGGTTCCCATTTGTTTCAGAGTTCCAGACGAGGATGCTCTTCAACCAGGCCTTCAGTCGAGGTCTGCAGATCTCACGTATTCTTGGTGGGCACAAGAAGGACCGGGCAACACGGAATAAGGAGTAGGTGAAGGTGGTTATCAGGTCGCTGATATTTTGGCTAACTAGTATGTGTCACTTGACTGTAAATTATGGTGATTTGGGCGCACGATTTGGATTCTGTTTTAGAGTTGGTAGTATAGTTATATGAGAGGATGCGGGCGAGTAGTATTGCCTGCGCTATGACTCTGGTCGGAAGGGAGTTCAGGGCTCTAGTGTTGTTGGTTGGTTGATGTAAAGTTACGGGGTAATTAATTGGTATAGCAGACCCTGGATGAATTGAGTAGATTCTCGAGCACGCCAGATTGTGGTGTTGTGTCTGGTTTATTTTTGGTGTTGTTCCTTGCTCTAAATTTTGTACATCTACATGCTTTCTGAGGCTATGGATACTTTTTTTATATTATTGAATATTGCTTACCACGATTGCCTCTTGGTTGGCTATGGATATTTTTCTGGGAAGGCATTGCGCTGGCTCGTGACGAGCAGAGCTGCAGAGGTATGGTTGTGTTAGAACGAATCCCATTCTCAAGACAAGAACCCCAAATGAAGGAAAAGGACATTTAAAACTGTTGGTTTTCAAACACGATGTTGGACTGATTGGGTTTACCTTGATAGATATATTTTGATGAAATACCTTGATAAATATATTTGGCCAATATATTTACAGCATTATTTTCATACTTTTGAGGATATGACCAATAGCACTGTGATTACCTTGATCATCTAGGTGTTTTAAACAGGTTTAGCGATTCAAAATGGAACAATGAAGTTTGGCCACGTTTGGATGCAAGAAATGTTATGGTTTGTTACCAGAATCACTGTAGCATTTACTAAACGGAAGAAACATTCACCTTTTTACGCTACGAAGGAGAAAAGGGAAAACGGGGTCTTAATAAAGGTTAAAAAAAACACGGAGGAAGTGATCAATTCAATCTTGGCCGTCCATCCTCCCATCTCGGTACGGCACTGTGGCCTATAAACTTCACCCCCGCGCGTCGTCGTCCTCCCTCTGCCCGATTCATCAGAACAGAGAGAAAGGGAGAGAAAAGAAGTTTGGTGAAGCTAGGGTTAGGGTTCATCGAATCCCACGGGATCCGTCCTTCCTTTGGATTTGATCCGATTCCATTTCATTTCATTTCCGGACCAACTGAATCCTTGAGATTGCTTCTCATCAAGGTGAAGGAGGAGGAACCATCCATGGATCCGAGCCAGATGATGTTCCCCATGTGGGCCCCTCCTCCCGCTCCCCCGTCCGACGACCTCGCCGCGCCGCCGCAGCCGTTCCTCCTCGTA
>LAPY01003411.1:6217-17655 GCA_000970635.1 Eragrostis tef | reverse complement strand
CGGGGAGCCCCCCGCCAAGATCGCCGACGGTGCTGCAGCCTGGAGCGCGGTGCTCAGCGGGTGCAGAGTCAGAAACGAGCTTATTGGGCGGGAGGCGGCGCGGCGTGTGCTGGAGCTGGAGCCCGACAACTCGGCGGGGTACCTGCTGGCCATGGGCGTTGCGGATGATGATGATGCTGTGGCGGCGATGCGGCGGACCATGAGGGACAGAGGGGTGAAGGTGATCGGTGGCTACAGCATGGTGCACGTAGCAGGTCAGGAGGAACAACACAGGTTCGCGTCGTGGGATGGCCGCCACCCGCAGAGGGCGCAGGTCTACGCCATGCTGCACCTCCTGCATCGCCACATGATGATGCTACCTCCTCCTCCTCCTCACGATCGAGCTGAATAACTTGATAAAAGAAAACCAATGTATGTACAATTACCGGCGTACTTTGTTCACTTGCTGACCAATTAATGTTGTAAACCAATAAATTGAAGTCCTCAATTCCGTTCTCATTCCGTCATCAGAGAATTATATTTGTACCATTTACCTACATTTCCTCTCCCTCGCCCACCTCCGCGACAACAAAAGATTATCGTGCTCACAAAAGAAAACAAGTGCATGTACGTGGACTACGAGTTAATTAGTGGATCAACACAAATCTATAGATCTCGAGCAATGGCCTTGAGAGCGTCGTCAACATATGGGTATGTGTAGGAGAAGCCTAGTTCCTTGGCCTTCTTCGGTACAACCTTTTGCCCTTCCAACACCTGCAAGAATAAGTTGACCAGAAGCACCCCATTATGTTGTCATAGTAATATGAAAATGCTCTTATTCTACATATCATATGTACTCCGCGAATGCCACATAAAAGTGTTCAGTATGGTAGTGGTAAATGAATATTTTGGAAGTAATAGCTCTAAGATAGGGGTAAATGAATAATTGTAGGTAAATCGTATTCCATAGGGTTTTGATTCAATGCAAGTGCTATTCATATTATAGTACTGTACTGTACTGTACTATACATGACTGAATACATACACGAAGCAAAGAATATGAATATTACCACAGAAGCGCCTTCACCAAGCACTGCTTTGAGTGCAAATTCTGGGACAGGCAACCAGGAAGGCCGCCCCACAACTTGTCCCAACCGTTCACATAGCTCTGATAGACGCACAGGATTAGGTGCAGTTCCATTGATCACACCTAGCAAACACATAAACTGAATTACTTAGTTCCCTAGCCCTATGGTGCCTGCATATCGATAAAGTGCAATTCAGGTCAAAGGGAAATGGCATAAAAACAACATGCAGTGCATGTAAGAGCACCTTTGTATGCAGGGTTTGCTATAGATTCGTAGATAAGGTTCACTATGTCGTCCAAATGAATCCATGAAAACCTATTAATCAATTAAAAAGGCAACCCTTAGTAGTAGTACAATCAATTTGTCAAATGTTGAAGAATAACAAATGAATCATGTGGTGCTGTTCTTGACGAATTAATTCATGAACGCGTCCACTGAAATTTGGGGAAAACATTAAAGATTTGCATACCATTGACGTCCCGTCCCCAGAGGACCTCCAGCAAACATCATGAAGAGAGGGATCATCTTGGCTGCAGAAGGGCCAACCGTAATATTATAGTGCCGAGATAATTCAGCCAGCTTGTTATTCCAAAGCCTAAGCAAACTAAAGAAGCAGCAAAAATGGAACGAAGTAGAAACCAACCAAGAGCACCACCATCCTTGCCAAGAACAACTCCAATCCTGAGAAGCACAAGCCGAACATCCTCCTGGTTTACTTCACGTGCTCTGGCCTCCCATTCTCTGCACACCTGAAACCCAGAGCCCATATTGTTACACGCATGAAAATGAAAACATATGCGAGTGAAGCAAGCAATGAAAGTTGCAACTGAACCTGAAGATGAATGTACCTCTGCTAGGTAGTCATTGCCGGATGGGCTCGATTCGTCGAAGCTATGGATTTCGCTGGTACCTGGAGCGTGCAGTTTGTTGGAACAGGAAGATTCATATGCATTTTATTTTATTTTATTTTGCGCGCGAGGGGCATGTGCTTTTCTTTTAGTTCCAATAACAAACCGATGATGACAGTGCTAACTGATTAATTACCGTAGTAACCGATTGCTGTGGCGCTCACAAAAACTGAGGGTCGCACATCAGCATTTTGAGCGTTGTTTATGTACTTTACCACCTTCAGCAAAGCAACGAGAAGCATAAACAGAATAGCTAGGGACGAATACGATTGATGCATCTTTCGACGCGTTGCAGTGCAGGTAGCGAACCTTGGATGTAACATTAATCCGGCTCTGCTTAATTTCCCTTTTAATCTGCAAAATACCACGCAGCAAATAAGATGTTCATCACGTATCTGTTGGATGCAATACACGCAGCTAACAAGGAGATATATAGATGGTTGAGTGAAGTATGAAAGAAACCTCCGGTGACCATCGTGTGCTTATGGGCATGCCTGCCAAGTTAACAACAGCAGAGGAGGCCTTCACACACGCCTCCCAATCTCCTTCTTGGGCTATTGTGACTCCAGGATAGGTCGATGCTGATAAGGTATGCACGGACAATTTGGATTTCAGTAAAGAAATAGAAAGCAGCCTCGGATGTCAGTCATTTGGTTATTCGTTGAAAATGTGACCGATCTTTTAGCTAGCTACAATGCATGTACGTATTACCTTGAGTTCTTACCGGGAAAAACTGATGCGGCCTTGCTCACAGACCGTGTCAAGACGCACACCTTGTGATCATCTGATAGCAAGAAAAATCAAAGGCAATTAGCGTGCTGGCTAGGCTAGTGGATGAGGGAGCAGAGCAGAGCAAACCAGAAAGAAGCTTTTGAACCAGTCTGCGTCCAATGAAACCTGTGGCTCCGGTGATGGACACGGTCATGGGAGGCTGAAATAATCAGAAGCATTCACATCACATACTAGATTCAACTCCAGCTTGCACAGAGAGAGAAAGAGAGGGAATGGGAGGGAGGTTCCAACCACAGGCGTGGGTGAGTCGTCAGAGTTGAGGGCGCAGCGCATGCGCATGAACCTCGGCGTCGCGGCCGTGGAACATCTTCTGAGGGGAAGCTCCAGCTTCAGCGAGGCGGGGACGCCCATCTGATTTATCATCATCATCATTCGTGAAGCGGATCGGAGGAGTCTACTCCTGCAACCCAAAACTCAGCTAATCTCGCAGCTCTGCTAAGCCTTGGATTTGGTTGGTTGGACAAGGCATCACTGAAGCAACGTGCAGCCCGCTGGTCCACAATGTTGTTATCGCCTGCCTGCCTGCCTTGTGCGATGGCCCTGCTGCAACAAAAATGATTTTGGGCCGTCCTGCCATCGACACAAATGAGTCTGGTCTGGTGGTACGGTGTGCCAACGGGAAGATTTTAACTTTTTCACGAGACAGTACCTTACCTGCTCGTGAATGAGAGAGCAGGGGCCCCGCCACCGCCAGTGAGCTTTCCCCATTCTTCGTCTTCACCAGCGGGCTACGAGAGAGAGAGAGAGAGAGAGAGAGAGAGAGAGAGGAGGAAGGCGGCACAGCACAATGCGGGGAATCTGCAATGTCGCCGCATTTCTCCTGCTCGGCGTGTGGATGGGAACTGTTTCCCCTGCAAAGATTCATGGTGACAAGACAATCTCCCTCTTTCTCTTTCTTTCTGTGTCTGAATGGATTGGATTATGGATCCACACTTCCACAGAGTGACGACTTGGATTGGCACGGCAGGGAACCCGGCGAACGATCTGGTGGCGGTGATCAACGGCAAGAGGGCGGCGAGCAAGCTGCCTCCGCTGCGCAACAGCGCCGGCCTGGGGTGCATGGCGCTGCAGTACATCTCCGAGTGCGACACGGAGGAGTGCAGCAGCAGCAACAACACCGTCGAGTGCCAGCCACCAACCGAGGCCCACATCACGGAGGTCTACGCCGCCAACTGCGGCGTGGAGCTCCCCACCGTCGGCGTCATCTCCGGCCACCTCATCTGCACGCCGTGCTGCTGGCCGACAAGGTGATCCGCGGGAAGGAGCACACCCAGGTGGGCGCCGCGTTCGACCGCCGGCGGCGAGGGCCCTTCTTCTGGGCCGTCTTCTTCAGCTCCGGCAGCGCCAACTCCACCTTCCTCCTCGAGGCCGCCGGCAGGGGCATCCAACAGACGCACGGCTGCTCCAGCGGTCCAGATCGCCTCTCCTGCAACGCCGCGCCGCCAAGGCACGGCCCCGTCAGGCTCATCGTCGCAGCTCTCCTCTTCCTCCATTTCCAGTTGTTCCATGTCATTCTCTCCTAGAAGATCCGTGTCATGCATGATAGCTTAGATTAGATGCTTTGACGATGGTCGATCTGAATCTCCAATGTCATGAGATGGAATTTCTGCTGTCTGTTTCGTTCCTGCCAACGTGAACAAGTTTACCATCGAAAGCTAATTTGCGATCAACATGGGCACAGACACCGGATAGGATCAATATGATTCGAAACAAGCAAGCCAACAGCTTAACCAAACGACCCAGTAGTCACAAACCATTTCCCTTAACATCTACACTGACGCACGCATAATTAAGCAGCTAGTCACCAAATATGCAAGTCAACCAGCCCGTACAACAGATTCGGTGAATTACCCTTTTCGGTGCTGTAACACTAGTAGAGTACAAAACAGGGCTACAATTGTGGCATCAGGCGGAATTATACAACACAAGGAAGGAGCCAAAGACTGCAACACTAGGGATGGCATTTTTAATTACAAAATGGTGCATCCTTTCTGTGCCTTTCTCTTTTTCTTCTTTTGCTTTGGAGGCTGGAGAACCACCTTAATCGCCGCATCAAACACTGCTTTGATGTTCTGCAGGTGCAAAGCAGCAGCAGCAGTCAGAAACCATGCAATACAAAGAGGTCATCCTTGCATGTAATGCGGGGGAGAAAATTATTGGAATACTTGTTGGGTTTTTGAACTGCATTCGATGTAGGCAGCAGCACCAATTAGCTTCCTCAACTCTTCACCCTGCACAGATTATTAGCAAATAATATCAAACGTTATGCACTTGTGCTGGGAAGCTACAAGACACAAGCAGATAAGCGTACCTGGGCAGTCGAAATAGGAACAGCACCAGGGTGATCAACAAAAAACTGCTTATCATCCCGTAGATCTATTGACATAAGTTGAATGATTAAGCACCAACACGTTACATCTGACAAGAATCAGCAATAGCAGAAAAGGAAACGACTGAAGAGCCACTGATTTGAAGATAACAAAAGGAAAAGCCCACGTGTTCCTGAACTGTAAGGTTGCATCACCTTTCCCCCCTCAACTTGCATTTTACTCTATCAGTTCCCTAAGCATGAATCCCTATAGCACCTTTTCGCCCCTAACTCACCCTTTTGCTCCAGATATAAGAGCAGCATTAAATTGTTGAAATAATATGTGTGTAAGCAAATATCTCTTGCTTCCTTTAAGAAGTTCTCTAAACATTAAGTGATGGACCGGAAGTTTCCCTAAAAATTAAGCTATAGTCAGCGGATCCACATGCCAAGTACTAGTTTCAAATAAGTTTCTCATGCAATCCTAGAGGACATAAGGAGTCGGTATGTTGTCCAATGCTCAACAAGCTCTCGGCCTTGATAACCCGTCGATCCTTGCTAGAGGACAAAACTAAATCGCTCAATATGTCACAAATCCAATCAAATATAAGTACACTACTAATCATCAACGATGCCTCCACCCAATTCAAATGTACCATGATTACATGATTCGAATCTGCAGCTGCATTAATTCTATCGGTATAGATAAGTGCACAGGGCATGAAATAACTTGACATAAATAGCACTAAGCATGAATCTCCAACAGCAAAAGATTGTACTGAATTGCGATTTGGGATTGCTTATCTCATAAGGGAGTGGTGAACCATGAATCATAATCTATGGTAAATGGGATTTGTTCCAAATTAATTTCGTGTGGGGCGCATAACAGCATGTGCATGTAGAAATCCAGCTCAGATTAGTCGCACAGTCCAGCTGATGCATGGGAGGGAACAAAAGGCCAATTCTAGAGAAACGTGATATTTTGCACAAAACAGTATATTCGATGCGTTAGGAGGTGAAAGGCGTACCAAGCTTTGTGCCAACAAGAATTATGGGCACCCCAGGAGCATAGTGCCTTAACTCAGGAATCCACTGGAGGAAAAGAAAAGAAAAAACATGCATAGGTCATATGAAATAAAGGTAAGTAGCAAATAAAGGATCAAGGAAAAGTGAACAAAGCAAGATTATTGCCTTCTTAGATACATTCTCGTAGCTAGCTTTGCTGATAAGAGAAAAGGCCAGCAGAAAGACGTCAGCACCACGATAGCTCAATGGGCGCAGTCTATTGTAGTCCTCTTGTCCTGTAAAAACCCAGTCATCAGTTATTTCGGAGCAGGGAGAATAGGAGATGCAAATAAGGATGTTAATATACTGAAGGGAAGAGGGGAGGAGGGGTGGAGCAGACCTGCCGTATCCCAGAGACCCAAGTTCACAGTGCTCCCATCAACCACAACGTTTGCGCTGAAGTTGTCGAACACAGTTGGAACATAATCCTGCGACATTGAGATGCCCCGGGTAACTATGAATTTTCAAAATAAACCCAACGGCAACTCAACTTATGCCCGATTGTGTGCAGAAATCTATACAGATTGGTGCGCTAGCTTGTGAGAGGGAGAAAATAAGTTAAGCTCTGATGGATGCTAGGGGCATGGTACTAGGGCTCGCTTGCTCTGATTAAAATCGCATGATTTTTTTCTGTCACTACTGAATAAATGGAACTCCGCACCTAAAAATCGAGTTTTAATTTGATCAGCAGAGTCTAACTCACCGTGGGGAAGGTGTTGGAGGTGTAGGAGATGAGCATGCAGGTCTTGCCGACGGCTCCGTCACCCACCGTGACGCACTTGATGAACCGAGACGCGCTCATCGGAGTAGATCTACACTCCTCTGCTCACTCCAACCCGTCCCCGTCCTGCCTCCTCCACTCGTTGCGCCACCCACAGGCCACGCCCCCGAGCTCGCTCGCTGCTCTCTCTCTCTCTCTCTGTGTGTGTCTTCCCTGCTCTGCTCTGGAGACTTCTCGTCTCGTCTCCGTCTCCCCTCCACCGGAAGCTGCAGGCCCTGGACTGATGTGGCGAGCTGCTTGTCTCCTCCTCCCTCTCCGGACCAGCAGCGTTTGTCCCTGCTGCGAAGACGAGAAGATGAAGGAAGGGAGGGCAAAGCCCGGCCCAGCCCAGCTAAGGTAAGGTGGGCTAGAGAGCTCTTGTATTTTGTTCTTGAATTTATGCTCTAGCTCTATTAACGGCCCACCAGCAAGGTAATCCTCTCTTTCATATCCGTACCTAGCTCGCCTTTTCAACTGCTCGCGAGCCCCAACCACTGGCCTTGACAACGCGTCACATTCTCTCAGATCACGCGAAGAACAGGCCGTCGCCCTAGTATCTAAGAGCATCCTCAGAGAGAGAGAGAGAGCTAGCAGCTCTTACAAAAGTTTGTGTTTCGGTCTCTTTAATTTTGTAAGAGTTAACTTTTGGAAAAGAGCCAGCAATCTCTCTCTCCTCTATTTTTTCTTTATTTTTTGCAATTACACAGTACAACTCTGACACTCACAACGCACGCACACTCACCTCTATGAACGCAAACCTTCTTATTTTTATGAACATTTTTAAAAACTGAGTCGACAAATCCTCGAGAGAAAAAATCAAACACCATCTTACTCTTTCGTTCTGGATGTACATGAGTAGTTAATTAATTAGGAAACAATTATTAACACAAGAAGGTAGCTATAGCTAGCTTGGCTAGCTAGCTGCACATAATTAAGCTAGGATCGATGGAGTTACACACAGAGATAGCTAGAGAGAGAGAGAGTGATCAACAGGCCCTGGGATATATCCCGGAAATTAAAGCAAGCAAGCATGGCATGCATGAACTTGGCACAAATTAATTAGCATGGGCCACTGACTCGATCTGCATGAACTAGCTAGAGTTGACACGCCTGCAGTTGGTTCGGACCTCTTGGCCTCCGTTGAGCTCTCCCATCCTGAGCATGGACTTGGCGAAGGCCCTGAAGAAGGCCTCCTGCGACGCGGCGTAGAGGGCGACGAAGGCGCGCGTCTTGGGGTGGGTGAGGAGGGCCTCGTCGGAGGAGAGCAGGCCGCGGCCGGACTGCAGCATGCGGAAGTAGGCGTTGTCGAAGGAGGCGGAGGTGGGGTCCAGGCCGGAGCCGGCGGCGCGGGCGGTGTTGTTGGCGGGGCAGGCGCGGCGGAGGGAGGCGGCGAACGAAGGGTTCAAAGCCGGGTCCACCCCTCCACCTCCATTGTTGTTGCCGCCATGGATGCGGTCCTGGAAGGAAGAACAGTGCGCGAATCCCAGCGTGTGGCCGCCGGACAGCACCACCAGGTCCTTGGTGGAGAGGCCGCGGTCGTGGAACGCCTGCTTCAGCTGATCGAAGCTGGCCCGCGGGCCCGGCAGCGTCGACGTGTCGTTCACCAGGGACACACGACCGTCCCGCCGGCCCACGCGCACCACCCAAGACGGCCCACCGGACTGCATGCAGGCATTTTTTTTTGTGCATCAATAATAGTAGTACTCATCACTGAAATGTATGTATGGCGAGCAGATAAATTAAGCAGAAACAAGCAGCTAGGCAGATCGAGGACAAATCGATCGGGACAGCACAACAAGCAAGCTAGCTACAGACGCATGCATGTGACTGCTGCTATTCTGGCTGGCTGCCACCAAACCCCGCCCAGCCCAAAGGGATCTGTAGTCTGCCTGCCTGCCTGGTATGCAGTCGTCTTGCATTGCATTGCTTTGCTTGGGCCTCGGGCAGCACCGATAGATTGATTTCTCAAGCATGCATGCAAGGGATTAGGGATGTTGTTGATTCTTTCTTTTTAGTGCTAGCTTGCTTGCTACCTGCTTAATTACAACTAGCAGTACCTAGCTAGATGTGAGTTAGAGAAGGAATTGATGAAGCAAACACAAACAAATACCAGCGCTACGGCGTCCCTTGCGGCGAAGGCGAGGATGTCGGCGCAGGAGACGACGCCGGGGCAGAGGGCCTCCACGGCCTGCTTGGCGTTGTCGATGACGAAGAAGGCGTGCAGCGACACGTTGGGAGGGCCGTCCTTCTCCGCCGTCACGTTGCCCGTCGAGTCCAGCAGAACAGACCCGTCGCACCCCTGCATATTATTGTTGCGAGGAGATATAGAGAGATTGAATGAATGAATCATGCAAGAGAGAGAGATGCAAGAGAGAGAGATGTAGTAATGTCTCACACGACATGCACGACCAAACTCTCAAGTACTAACTAGTACGTACCCTGACGAAGCAGTCGTGGAAATGCATTCGGAGCAGCCCCGCCGGCACGGTGCGGTCGCTGGCCATGGCCTGCCTCACCGCCGCCGTCACCGCCGCCTCCGCCCCGGGGCACTTGTCGTCGTAGTAGTCCAGGCTCAGCGCCTCAGCCACCACCACCACCACCATCACTGCTGCTAGCGCCGCCGCCACTACTAGCCTCCCCACATCCATCGATCGATCTCGATCTACTAGTACTCGCTAGGCCGGATCGATCTCGATATACTAGCTAGCTAGCTAGAGATAAGAGTTCTTCTATCACTCACTCACTAGTCATCACTTAGCTCTAGCTAGCTGGTGATAGAGTAGATAGAGAGATGATGAAGTGGTATATATGGTACTAACTACCTGCTCGCATCGCATCGCATCCATCACGCATCGATGCAAATCCAGTGCAGTAGACAAAGACACTCCTGCGGCCGCTGCTAAAAACATACTACATGCAGCTTGTCCCGAGAAGAGAATACTAACTACATAAAAGAATATACTGCATCAGGTCAGGTCAGCCACTGCTACTTCTTACTACAGCTTATATAAATTATTAAAACTATTACTCCTGCTGGATCTATCGATCGAGAGAGTGTGGGTGCGCATGCAGACCATGTTTTTTTTTTGACAAAGCAGACCATGTTGTTTATATTAGTGCATCGCACAGAAATTGAAAAGAGAGGTTAATAGATATACTACTCCGATTAATGGACCAGAGGAAAAGATGCATATATATATATTTCACACAAACATTCCTAATAAATTAAATCCCAATACACGACCTTCAATTCAATTATACTAGACTAGTTCTCCTTTTCTTTTTTTTGAGCAAAACTAGACTAGCTCTCCTAGTTCTTCTAGGAGTATGTTTTTGCCCTTTCGGCCTTCTTCATTGTCACTCCAAAACCTAATGCATTTTTGGGCTGGGCTGACCGTGAAAATAAGACACATTGATGGTGGCCTGCGTCGGCCCGAAAAGGTGTTGCCTGTTCAATCTCACGCGTGGGCATTAGCAGCCACTGACACTGAAAGGTGGGCCTGGATGCTACTGGATAGGAATTGTTGTCATGTATCAACTCCGCCATGCATTGCATGTCAAAGTCAACCATGTGCAAGTGATTAAAATACTACATGGAGAGATAGTATGCTCTTGGGTTGGGCGTGCACACAGCGTGGTATAGATGCAAAACAGAGAATTAAAAACATAGACATTTGAGAAACATGAAGATTTTAGTAAGCAGCGGTGAAGTCTCGAGTTGGAAGGAAAGAAAGAAATGATCAAGAATAGTGAGATGCAAGTTCAATGAGGAAAGTGAAGGGTAGATTTCATTCACGTTTTTTGGTCGGCGGTCATTCGATGTGCTACAATGGAGCTGTGGAGTGCTCAAGAATCATGCCTAATGTCCGCTTTCAGCTTTGCATCGGCAATAGGGATCTTCCGTGATCTTGGTACCCTAGAACTCTCATCCTCTAGAGACCGTAAATGATTATCAACCAACCAGATAAAAAAACGGTCTTATAATAGTTACCCTTCTAAACAACCATACACTTTCTAAAGCAAAACTTTAACAACAATTTTGAGGTGGAAAAGTATAGTTGTAAAACAAAGAGTAAATGATGGGATATTTTTAATAAATTTATCATTAATAACCAAAGCTTGGAACCGAATATCGTTCATCCTGAGATGGTGACCGTAGATGGTAGAACTTGCGGCTCTTTCAAAAAATTTTTATCTATTTTTAATAAGGTTGGTATTGTTTGTGTAATGAGATGATGTAAGATGCTTTAATATATATAAAAAAGATATTATCCAAAACAACAAAAAAAAAAGTATTTAAAGACGGAACGAAACGATTATGTATGTCCGTATCAAAAGGGAAAGGAAAGGAAATGACTGCAAGCACAGCACAGCAGTATGCAGAAGCCGAGTCGCCTTCGCGTCGTGGGCTCGTCATCCACCATACGTTCGCTCCATTCCACCCAGCACAGCACGGCACCGCAGCAGCAAGAAAGCAGAGTCGGAGAGGAAGGCGTGATTCGGTAGATGTCGTCGAGCCCGCAGCTGAGCCTGAGTGG
>LAPY01003410.1:3737-27473 GCA_000970635.1 Eragrostis tef | reverse complement strand
CGGCCACGCTGACGCGGCGGTGGGCGGCGCGGCGAGTGGCCGTAGCCATTCCGATCCATTTCTTTTTTGCTCCTCCCGGCAAAAGGGAGAGCCGCACCAGCTCACGCCCCGCGACCGCCACCCCACTCCTCTCCCCCGCACCAGCTTGTATTATTCCTTCCTCCTCACGCTTTCCGTTGTTCCATCGCGCCGCCCCTTTCCACCTGTTCGCATTCGGGCTTTGCTGCCAGCCAGCCAGCCAGCAGCCATAAGCTCCTCATCTAGCTCTCGCTCTGATCGATCGATCGTCTGATCGCGAGTTCCATGCGCCGGAGGCGGCCAGCGAGCTGAATCCGTCGTCTCCCGTTGGTGAAGTTCGCAAAATGGTTACGTCTTTTCCATGTCCTTCAATTCCGATTAGTTTGCTGCTTGCTACTGTTGATTTGCCTGGTGCTTGGAAGTGACATGTTTCTGCTTCTGTGGCCGCGCAGGGGACGCCGGTGAACATCATCGTCGGCTCGCACGTGTGGTTGGAGGACCCCGACGAGGCCTGGGTCGACGGCGTTGTCACCGAGATCAAAGGCCGCGACGCCACCATCGCCACCACCAATGGCAAAACGGTGAGTACATATACGTGCTTGCCTCTTTTCAGTCCTTGGCTATGTCATGTGACAGTGACGTGTCCACTCCTCGCTCCCCTGGTGTTCGCTACAATCACTTAGCTTTGCCATCAAACGAGCTGAGCTGGGAATTGCGAGATTTCGCGGTGTTCTTTCTTCTTTCTGATCCGGAGGGGATCACAGGGAAACGTGTTGGTTCGCCTCAGAATGGTCCCGTCGCTAACACTCACTCGCTAATCACCAGTACCAATCAAGGATCAAACCTTTGCGAAATTCAAAGCAAAAATTGATCTTGTGTCGACAGAAATTAGATGATGCCCGGCAACTATTTGCAGATTTGCCTGACTGAAACTGCGAATGCCAAATGCCGTCACTGTTCACTGTAATTGGTTTGTACTATGCCTTAATCACCATGTAAGTTTGCATCCATTTGGTCTGGTTCAGGTTGTGGCGAGCCTTGGCAGTATATACCCCAAGGACACGGAGGCGCCGCCTGCAGGAGTAGACGACATGACCAAGCTGGCGTACCTTCACGAGCCGGGTGTCCTGCACAACCTCGCTTGCCGGTACGGCCTCAATGAGATATACGTGAGTACTCTGCGTCCAGTGTTCTCCATCGCCTTCAGTTTTCTTCATGTGCAGAACAAGTTGTCAACTAACATGTTAATCAATCCGACAGACGTACACCGGGAACATCTTGATTGCGGTGAACCCGTTCCAAAGGCTTCCTCATCTGTATGATGTGCACATGATGGAGCAATACAAGGGCGCCACCTTTGGTGAGCTCAGCCCCCATCTCTTCGCGATTGCAGACGCTTGTTACAGGTCTTGTGCTATCTCCTTGTTGCTGTGATCTGTAGAGGTTGATCGCCTGAAGTCTGATCGGCGCTTTTCCATGTTGCTGGCAACAATTTCAGGGCACTGATCAATGATCACGGAAGCCAGTCCATCTTAGTGAGTGGTGAGAGCGGTGCTGGTAAGACGGAGACCACAAAGATGCTCATGAGGTATCTTGCATTCATGGGGGGAAGGTCCGGTACTGAGGGGCGAACTGTTGAGCAACAGGTTCTAGAGGTAGGAAAATTTTCCGTTTCTAGCCCTCTTTTTCTATCCTCTTTTATCTCAATGTCATGTCCCCGCTCACTTTTTATTCTTGCCCTGCACAGTCTAACCCAGTACTGGAGGCATTTGGTAATGCAAAGACAGTAAAAAACAATAACTCAAGGTGGACTCTTGAATCAATAAAAGCAGCTACACTTCAGCAATCAATATTTTGAATATGTCGTAGCTAACATGTCACTTTTTCAGTCGCTTCGGTAAGTTTGTTGAAATCCAATTTGACAAGTATGGAAAGATATCTGGGGCTGCTGTTCGCACATACCTCCTTGAACGGTCACGAGTATGTCAGGTTTCTGATCCTGAAAGGAACTACCATTGCTTTTACATGCTGTGCGCTGCACCCCCTGAGGTAAGCCTCAAGAACAACTTAAGTAGTACAGCTTTTGGTTTTGGCATCACGGCATGATTAAAGTGTCCAAGGACCAACTTCTTCAGAATGTTAACTGATTTCAGGATGTAAAAAGGTTTAAGGTGGGAGACCCAAGATCATTCCATTACTTGAACCAAACAAACTGCTATGAAGTAGCCAATGTAGATGATGCAAGAGAATACATAGAAACCAGAAATGCTATGGATATCGTTGGCATTGATCAAGAGGAACAGGTACATCATATTAGACGAAGAATGGAACAACAGATAGATTGTTAAGGTACTAATTCAACTTTTTCACTGCTCCAGGATGCCATATTCAGAGTAGTAGCAGCAATCCTTCACCTAGGAAACATTAACTTCGCCAAAGGGCAGGAAATTGATTCATCAAAGTTGAGAGATGACAAATCAATCTTTCATCTGAAAACAGTTGCAGAACTGCTAATGTAAGTCTAAGTCTAAGAATGTATATCAAATATTTGTTGGTACACTCAAACGTATAAGTTTGTTTGTTTTAGGTGTGATGAGAAGGCCCTTGAAGATTCCCTTTGCCAGCGTGTTATTGTAACACCTGATGGAAATATCACAAAACCCCTTGATCCAGATTCTGCCGCACTTAGTCGTGATGCCTTGGCAAAGACAGTATATTCACGACTATTTGACTGGTATGATTTCCATGAATTTAAAGAATAAAAATAAAATATAACTATCCAGCGTTGCTAGTGTTACCTGTCAGACATGCGTAAAAGACTACAGAACATAACCATTGCAGACTTTTGACTTAGTATTGCTTGTTCTTGATGCTGTCTAATCAACAAGGTGAGTTCGTTATTTGGGTTCACAGGATCGTAGACAAGATCAATAACTCAATTGGACAAGATCCAGATGCGAAAAATATAATCGGTGTTCTTGATATTTATGGATTTGAGAGCTTCAAGATCAACAGGTTAGCCATTAATACTACTTCCTGAAACTGCAATTTGACTTCGCGTTTTTTAACACTAGAGTTTTTAAAATCTGAAACATGATTCGAATTCTCCTCATATCTCAGTTTTGAGCAACTATGTATCAATCTGACAAACGAGAAGCTGCAGCAGCACTTTAATCAGGTAGTCGAGATTTGTATGTATACTATGAGAAAATAAATAACAAGTATAACACATGAGTTTCTTTTGCAGCATGTATTTAAGATGGAGCAGGAAGAATACACAAAGGAGGAAATAGACTGGAGCTATGTTGAATTCGTAGACAATCAGGATGTCTTGGACCTGATTGAGAGGGTAAATTTAAAAGCATTTCTAACTGGTATATGGACTATTTTTACAAGAAAGTATAGAATCATCAATAACACTTGAGTACTGCATGCAGAAACCTGGAGGTATAATTGCACTCCTGGATGAGGCATGGTATGAACGTAGTCTTTTGACCCTAGTAAAGATTATTATTATTTTTTATTTTAAATTTAGAGTAGATTATTTTGATGAACTTTCTATGTATCGTTATCTGCAATATGCCACAGCACTTAAAACATTATTCAGTATGTTTCGTTGTTGTTCCCTATGACGTTTTATTGATGAAGTTAAGACGACATGTAGTCCTGAATCCTGACGTTATCAGTAGAAAACTGAAGAGATTACTAAGTGTATAGTTTTCTCTTGATAGCCTTCAATTTAATTAAAAATGCAAGATATGACATACTCCTTCCTTGCAGTATGTTTCCCAAGTCCACACACGAAACATTTGCACAAAAGATGTATCAGACATACAAGGCACATAAGCGCTTCAGCAAGCCCAAACTTGCACGGACAGCATTTACAATCAACCACTACGCAGGAGATGTAAGCAACCATTCCATAATAATATGAAATTCAAAATGTACCAGCAGGAAGTTTCACTTTATTGTTTAACAAATCAGGTGACCTATCAAGCGGACCAATTCCTTGATAAGAACAAAGACTACGTGGTAGCTGAACATCAAGCTCTACTAAATTCTTCAAGGTGCCCTTTTGTTGCGAATCTCTTCCCTCCGTTACCTGAAGAAACTTCTAAACAGTCCAAATTCTCTTCAATTGGTACTCGCTTTAAGGTGTGTCATACTGGAATCAGATATCTATGTTCGGTTTTGGAATGGTCAGTAACCCTTTATTCAATAATATATGCAGCAACAACTGCAATCCCTCATGGAAACATTGAGTACAACAGAACCCCACTACATAAGATGTGTGAAGCCGAATGCTGTACTGAAACCAGGCATCTTTGAGAACTTCAATGTATTGAATCAGTTGAGATGCGGGGTACGTATGAGTAATTAGTTATTTGATTTCATGTTCTGTGCCTTGATTGGTTCGATAATTTCACGTAACCATGGTGCAGGGTGTTCTAGAGGCAATTCGGATCAGTTGCGCTGGCTATCCAACAAAGAGGACATTCAATGAGTTCATTGATCGGTTTGGAATGCTTGCACCAGAGCTTGTGGACAGGTAAATGTTCTAGCTGTGGGATTTGATAAGAAATGTATATAGATGTTAAACTTTAATTGAAATATGTCAACTAAATATACTCTGGGATTTCTGAAAGAAGGTTAGTGAGATTAACACCTTTTGCAGCTCTGATGAGAAGGCCGCTTGTGCAGCAATATGTGATAGAATGGGTTTGAAAGGATATCAGGTAGCCTATGTCAATGGTTGAATATGGTTTATACAAATACAACAACTTTCCACAGCATGAATTTTGCTAGTCCTGAAATGTAAACGGACCAATTCCTTGATAAGAACAAAGACTACGTGGTAGCTGAACATCAAGCTCTACTAAATTCTTCAAGGTGCCCTTTTGTTGCGAATCTCTTCCCTCCGTTACCTGAAGAAACTTCTAAACAGTCCAAATTCTCTTCAATTGGTACTCGCTTTAAGGTGTGTCATACTGGAATCAGATATCTATGTTCGGTTTTGGAATGGTCAGTAACCCTTTATTCAATAATATATGCAGCAACAACTGCAATCCCTCATGGAAACATTGAGTACAACAGAACCCCACTACATAAGATGTGTGAAGCCGAATGCTGTACTGAAACCAGGCATCTTTGAGAACTTCAATGTATTGAATCAGTTGAGATGCGGGGTACGTATGAGTAATTAGTTATTTGATTTCATGTTCTGTGCCTTGATTGGTTCGATAATTTCACGTAACCATGGTGCAGGGTGTTCTAGAGGCAATTCGGATCAGTTGCGCTGGCTATCCAACAAAGAGGACATTCAATGAGTTCATTGATCGGTTTGGAATGCTTGCACCAGAGCTTGTGGACAGGTAAATGTTCTAGCTGTGGGATTTGATAAGAAATGTATATAGATGTTAAACTTTAATTGAAATATGTCAACTAAATATACTCTGGGATTTCTGAAAGAAGGTTAGTGAGATTAACACCTTTTGCAGCTCTGATGAGAAGGCCGCTTGTGCAGCAATATGTGATAGAATGGGTTTGAAAGGATATCAGGTAGCCTATGTCAATGGTTGAATATGGTTTATACAAATACAACAACTTTCCACAGCATGAATTTTGCTAGTCCTGAAATGTAAACCTCCTTTTTATCAGATAGGGAAAACAAAGGTATTTCTAAGAGCTGGTCAGATGGCAGAGCTGGATGCTCGAAGAGCAGAAGTTTTGGCCAATGCGGCACGGCTAGTCCAGATGCGTATAAAGACATACCTGACGCGAAAGGAATTTATCAACTTAAGAAAAGCCACAGTTCAATCACAGAAGTTCTGGAGAGGTAATTCTTTCACTGGTTTGCATAATACACTTCATATCACACTCTCATGATCAGTAAAATGGCTCTTACTTTAAACTGAGGTATAATAAAATCAAATCCTGCAGCGCGACTGGCTAGAAAGCTTTTTGAGCATATGAGAAGAGATGCTGCTTCAATTAGGATACAGAAGTATGCACGTACCCATTCTGCCAGGAAAGCATACCTGCAAGTGTATGAATCAGCAAAAATAATACAGACAGGATTACGTGCAATGTCAGCTCGCAATGAACATAGGTTCCGAAGAGAAACCAAGGCTGCCATAATTATCCAGGTGTGTACTGTTATGTTGCTCTTAATTTACAGATTGATCATAAGAAACCATAATTAATTGATTTATGAATCACAGACTCGATGGCGCCAACACAAAGCTTATGTTGACTACAAGCAGCAAAAGAGAGCTTCGTTGATTCTTCAGTGCTTGTGGAGGGCACGTATTGCACGAAAGGAACTTCGGAAACTAAGAATGGTTTGTCCAATTCAACATACGAAACAAAAGTACATCATTCATTGTTAATACACTGTAAAGTAAGCATAACTATTCAAACAGGAAGCAAGAGACAATGGTGCACTGAAAGAAGCAAAAGACAAGCTCGAAAAGAGAGTAGAAGAACTCACATGGCGATTAGATGTTGAGAAGCGTTTGAGGGTAATTCACAAGTATCAATACGACAGTTTCTGTATTGTTTAGTATGATATCTGGTGCTGAATGAGCTTGTTAACTATGTCTTGCTGGTAGGTTGATCTTGAAGAAGCCAAGGGCCAAGAAATTGCAACGTTACAATCTGCGTTGCAACAAATGCGAGAAAAGCTTGAGGAAGCCCATGCAGCAATAGTACATGAGAAAGAAGCTGCAAAGTTAGCAATTGAACAGGCACCACCAAAGATAGTAGAAGTGCCGGTCGTGGACAATGCAAAAGTTGAGCAGTTGACAAGTCAAAATAAAGAACTTGAGGTAATTCTAAATAAGTTTCACATTTTATAATCAAGCATAAGATTTCATATTTCAATCCTCTAGAGAAATTTTCACATTCATGTTTGGATCCCAGGATGAACTATGTACATTTAAAAGGAAGGCTGAAGATCTTGAACAGAAGCTTCTTGAGGTCCAAAAACATTCTGATGAACTGTCACAAGAGACACAAGAACGAGACTCTAAAATTAGTCAACTTCAAGAGATGATAGAAAGGTATTAATGATTTTACGGCCTTGTGGTGCATATCAACTTGTAAAACTCATAAAACCAACCGGAATTTTATTGTATGGTGCAGGCTTGAAACAAGTTTATTGAATATGGAATCTGAAAACCAGGTTCTACGACAACAATCATTGGTTGTGTCAGCAGACGAAGAGAAATCAATACAGATAGAGGGGTAAATTTTACAACATTTTTACCTTATATTAGTTGTATTTCTGCACTGTATTCACTCTCTGAGAAAGACTGACATGTTAACATTTTATTTTGTTTCTATGTAGAGTGGAAGTTTTAAAAATTCCATAACTTGCATTAACATTTTCTTCATTTCTGCACTCTATTCACTTTATATGAGAAAGAATCACATGCAAACATTCTTTTTTCATTTCTGTGTAGACTGGAAAGCAAGATTGCAACCTTGGAGTCTGAGATTCAGTTGCTCCGCAGAAATTCTACACTAGTTGTTCAGGCTGTAGTCACTCCTCAAGAAAATCAGGCATCGGTGACGGAGGTAAATTTCCTTAAATGCAAATTTTGAGAAAACAGTACACAGATTTGATGGAAAATTTCAAAAAAAAATGTTGCGCTCAATTTTATATCAAAAAATGATTCAGGTACTTGACAATGGACATCTGCTTGAAGAAGTTAAACTAGTTGATGTATGTACTACAAATCTTACTCGGCAAACATAGTATAATATAATGGCAAACCTCAGTCAAACATGTCATCAATGTGGAACAATTATTCTATGTATGCAGGAGCAGGTGGTTGTCCCTCCTGTGAAGAATCTAAGCAAACAAAAGTCACTGACGGATCGACAACAAGTATGTTCAGTGCTTTAAAGTTGTAGATATTATTGTGTGGAATAAGTTCTGTGTATCAGAGATGCAGACAATGTGCAAACTGAAGATTTATTTCTCACCGATTTTCTTCATTCCCACTTTCACAGGAAAATCATGATGCCCTGATCAAATGTCTGGCTGAAGACAGGAGATTTGATGGCAAAATTTCAGCTGCAGCATGCATCGTATACAAATCACTCCTGCACTGGCACTCCTTTGAAGCAGAGAGGACTAATATATTTGACCGAATTATCCAAACAATTAGGTCATCAGTTGAGGTTGTTATTTCCATTAATATGCATACCGTTTATCTTTTAGGCGATGTAAAAAATGTTGGCAAGCAAGTTGAGAAATTCATCTAGTGCATTTACAGGCTGCTGAAAGTTCTGGAGAGCTAGCTTATTGGTTATCAACATCATCAACTCTTCTTTACCTATTACAAAACACCCTTAAAGCTAGCAGCTCAGCAAGCAAAGGATCAAACCGCAGCCGGACCACAACAGGCAGCCTCTTCAGTAGAATGATGCAGGTGAGTTCTCGTGCAGATTTCCGTTTCACATAGTTATATGAGACTGCAACTTGAAGTCTGTCGTCGACGGTCCCCAATGGGTGCTAGCACAAAGTTGATGTGGTTAAGGTCGTGATTAATAACCCATTCTTTATTTGAAATATGGCATGTGGTTTCTCGTATGTATTTTCATACAGCACAAGTACCTATATTGAAGTTGTAAACAAGATCTTACATCCATTTTCTTTCTATTTCTTTTTTTTATTGGTCAGAGTGCACGGACATCATCAGGCATAACCAGTGGATACAGTGGACTAGTAGGAAGGCCTGAAACTGCATCAATGGTAGAGGCAAAATATCCAGCACTTCGTTTCAAGCAACTGTTAACAGCATATGTGGAGAAAATATATGGGATAATCAGAGATAATTTGAAGAAGGAAATAAGTCCATTCTTGATTATGTGCATACAGGTAGAGCAGCAATGGAGCCATTTTCCCTGATTATCAATTCAAGGCACTGCAAGTTTTCTAATAACTTTCAATCTTCATAGGCTCCAAGAGCTATTCGTGTGAGACCATCGCGAGGATCACTAAAAAGCATACACTCTAATGCACTATCAAGGCAAGCATCAAGTGTCCATTGGCAAAGCATTGTTAAGTGCTTGGATCACACGCTGGAAACTATGAACAATAACTATGTGAGTGTAATCCTCCTTCTTCACCAGTCTTACAGTTAGGGAATTACAGAAATACACTGATAAATCCAATTACACTGTGATAGGTACCTCCGATGATAATCAGGAAAACATTTAGTCAAGTTTTTGCATTCATGAATGTGCAACTCTTCAACAGGTACTACTATGTCTTTAACCAAGTTAACTCGTTATTTACTTCCCTTGACTGCACAATCTCATATGTGGCACCTAGACATCATTAGCAAATACTTCACATTGACTGTGTCAAAT
This sequence comes from Eragrostis tef, assembly GCA_000970635.1. Taxonomy (NCBI): domain Eukaryota; kingdom Viridiplantae; phylum Streptophyta; class Magnoliopsida; order Poales; family Poaceae; genus Eragrostis; species Eragrostis tef. The sequence goes on along the minus strand of LAPY01003410.1, from coordinate 18,074 downwards.
TTTTACCTCTTTTTTAGTTTGCTACTACGTCGGGAATGCTGCTCCTTTAGCAATGGGGAATTCTTAAAGGCTGGCTTGCAAGAACTGGAGCACTGGTGCTCAAGAACAACTGAAGAGGTGAAGGTTTTTCCTTCTTTGTTGGTAATTTCGACAAGACAAATGTAATCAGAAATGGAGCACTAAAATGGTATGTATTATCACAATGCAGTATGCAGGGACGTCTTGGGATGAACTGCAAACCATTAGGCAGGCAGTGGGGTTCCTGGTATGCCTGAAAACATTCAGTTGTTTACAATCATACTGGTTTCATCTGTCTACTCATTAAATAAATTCATATGACAGGTTATGCATCAGAAGTCTCACAGAACTCTGGAGGAAATTACGAATGAACTTTGCCCAGTAAGTCCTAAATAATGTATCTTTGTAACAATGCTTGAATATTTTCCAAGCTATCAAGTATGAATGTTATGTATTTTTCACAGGTTTTGAGCATAACTCAAATATATCGCATAGCAACAATGTTCTGGGACGACAAATATGGTGCGCAAGGGCTATCTCAAGAGGTAAGGGTAACTTCACATGACTAGATACATGTACGCAATTCGAAGACATTTTCCTTCTAACGAGAGTGGATGTTGTTTCAGGTCATTGGAAAGATGAGAGAAATGACAACTGATGGCTCTATAACTACTCCAAATAGTTCTTTCTTGCTAGATGACGACTCAAGGTATATATCAGTAGTTCATTACTGAGATATGAATGTCCAGTAGTAGATCACATAACCAAAACGGCAACAGTGGTCACTGATCTAACACTCAACATGAATGAAAATGCAGCGTACCAATATCCTTGGATGATATAGCCCGATTGATGCTTGACGTCAACCCATCCAATGTGGAGCCACCGCCACTGCTGAGACAAAACTCTCAGTTTCACTTCCTTCTGCAGCAGCATACAGACTGATTCTACAAATCTCAATATAAACCGGTACAGCTTCTTGTGAAAAGTTACTCATCACTGAAGATTTTTTTGGTAGGAGTGCACAGATTGGTTGCGTTTTTTTTCTTTTCATTTTTTTTTACAGTTTTGGATGGGAATGTTTATACTAAAGAAAGGGAAATATAGGATACCATGATCTCATTCTTTGCATTTGTTTCGATTGTTTGTAAGAGATGACATTGTAATTTTTTTTACAAAAGTATATAGAAAAGTATATAGATGAAAGTATACATATTTGTACCCAACCAAACTCTGCAGTTATACCCTTCCAGTAAACCGGACTCTGCAGAGAACATATCACATTATTATCCCAGATAATAAAATGCTTTCAGGTCGCAAACCAATTGCTACAGTATCAGTTTGGGGAAGCATTTCCTCACTCTGCGTGTTCGCTGATTCAAATTCTGGACCTCCGAGTTCTTCCAACCCATCCCTGATCTCGATCGAAATTGCTGTTTCCCGCCATGCGTATCTCCGATTCTCCGATCTCCAGGGAAGGAAGGGCTGTACCGCAGAACCCCCGTCCATCCCGTCCGCCCTTGCCCCTTCTTCCCCCTGGAGCTGAATAGCACTTGATTGGATTCAGAGGCGGCGTGCTGTGAGCCTGGGATCCATGGCGCGGGCGGCGTCGATTCAGGTCTGTGGTGTGGACTGTGGGAGTGGGAGCAACGGCTCGCGAACAGAGCTTGCCGCGCCCGTCGAGAGATGGGCCGTTCAGATGGTCCGTTTTCCCCAATAAGGCGGGCCCAAGTGTTTTTTTTCCTTTTTTTCTTTTCCTCAAAAAAAGTGTTTTTTTCTTTTTTTGTGTCGCTGCTTTTAACGGTAATAACGGGATCCTTAATTCACTCGTCATGGAATCGTAGGCTCTTCCTTTTCCCCTCTGAGAATTTTGTGGCGCACGTGAATCTCCATGGAGTGTCAACGTGACGCGTTAAAAGACACTCGTGAGCGGATATTTCCACTGGCTACTCCCGTCATGCGAAGCTGAACCGAGGACCAGCTAAAATCGCGTCATCTCGACGACGAGCACGTTCGTGGGCCATCGAGATACTTGCAGCCGCGCGGCAAAAGCATGGAGAAGAGAACGACGCTCTGTCTAGTCGGAGTCTAGTCGGCGCGCGGCTGGACCACCATCCCGCACCGTCCTTATCCAGGCCTAAAGCGGCGCGGCGGTCAGCTCTCGCGTCGTCATGATTCGAGGGTTTCCCCACCGGTCTACTGCTGCTGCTGCAGCTGCAACTATGCCATGTTGGGTCATCGGCTCAGATGACAATCAGTCTATTCGTTTGCTTTGCAGCAGCTGTTTTACAGTAGCTATAGTGTTTCAGCTATTTTTTTTGCAGTCGCTACAGTATTTTAGAAGCAGCTACAGTGTTCGCAGTTATTTTTCTGCAGCCGCAGCCTGCCGGACAGACTGAATATTTCCGAAGAAGTTTGAAAAAAAAATATTGTACCATTCTCAGCTCACCACGACCATTGATCAGTCTGCATGTACTGTACCACGTTTTGTGGAGACAGGCGAAGGATACTTCTGGGACACACACGACTTGCTGGTATCTTCGAGGGACAAGAAATTAGAAATATGTACGGCTCGATTTTTGGAAGCTGCACTTGGCTGTAAGCAGTACAAGTGGACATGGATGAGCCGATTAGCTGTGCTCCCGACGCCGCGAGAAGACAACGGAGGCTGCACGAAAGATTTTTCTTTTAGACCAAAAGCGCACGAAAAGATTTTTCGTCAAGGAAGCAAAAACCGCTCTCAGATAAGTACCAACTCGGAGATTTATGGAGTGATGACGAAGGACCAGAGGGTATGGGCCTGATTGAACCGTGGGCTGGCCCAAGGCAGACTAGGGTTTCTTTCTTCATGATGAAGTTATTTAATCTGCTAGTGATGCTAGAAGCACACGTCACAATGCACACAGTTCTTGTTAATTGCATTGTGACCAAAATCTTAGTGACACATCAACATTTTAACTCTTACTTAAGAGTTTTTGTTGCACTCATGTACATTGTGAAGCTTGAAAACATACTAATAGCATGATACGTTATCAAATAGTCGTATAGCACTAAAGTTTTAGATCGAGCTGGTAGCAAATGCGAGTCACGACAAACTAAATACAGTAGCAAATAAAAAATTAACATGGAACACTTCACATGGATTTGTCTTAGATAGACTTAGTTAAATGTAAACAATTATTCCCAATCACATATATAGCATGGATTATATAACAAAGATAACTAGAAAGATGTAACGTCTTAATTGAAATAATTTATATACCAACACAAGTAACGCTTTTTGCGAGAAAGAGAGATGAGTAACACTTTTTTGTTAGCAAAAAAGAAGACAATTTATACTTTAATTTAAGTTCCTCGATGAACCTTTACTTGATAGATAACGACAAGCAATGCATGACATGTCGAGTGCATGACATGTCAATTCAGATACACGCCTATTAAATCCATGGACATATTCGCCATCACGCATGAAAAGGCCCTATTTGAATTGCATCTATTTTTAGTACGTACAAGAATGGAGTAGGATCCACTGGCTGTACTTCTTTCCCAATTGGGACTCTTTCTTTCCAGCAAGTAGTTGAGGAGTTCCGTGCGTGTTCCTAGCGAAAATCAGGTAATAAACGAGCGGCGGAGATGGGCCGGGTCGAGGTGTTTGAATCATCGCCTCCGAATCGCTAAAAACCCTTTTGTTGCTGCTTGCGGCCCCCTCTCCTTCTCCCCTCTCGCGTGTGCGTCTGTGGCGGCTATCCTTCTCCCTCTCGCCGTCCTCCCCTTCCCCTCTCCTAGGGTTTATCCTCCACCACCACCTACCCACCGCCTCTCACCGCCATAGACAACAATTATCTTATCGTGCCGTCGGAGCTGCAGCTGCCTCAGATCGGATCCAGGGCTCCGGCCGTGTGTTGGTGCTGCTGGTGGTAGCTGCGTCAGGCGTCTGTCGCCGTAGATCGAATTCTGTGAAGGGGAGACAAGCCATGGCGACTGTTGCTCCGGCCCCTACCGCTGCCGACCGTATCCTTGCTTACTGTTTGTTTGCTGTCATGGCGGGTTTGATCTCTATAGGGTTCTGTGGGAATTTTTCAGGCGGTGGTTCTTAGGAAGATTCGATTTCTGTTATGTCTGTGAGGTGAAAATTAATCTTTTGTTCATCGTTGCGTTAATTTGAGGTTGAATTGTGAGTTACTCGCTTGCAAGTTGCAACCCCAGCGGTTCTTCCTTAATTCGCGAGCTGCAGACACCACCGATCTCCTGAAGAAGCTATCACTGGACAACAAGAAGGAAGGCGCCGTCACTGATGCTGCCAAGAAGGTAGCTTTCTAGGCGATTCTTCTCGGCTTTGGTTTTCCTTTTGCTTTATGCCTCGCAGAGGAAGGAGAGTTAACTGATAACTAAAAAAATCACGCTTTTACAGTCATCTGGTATGCCATACGGATCCGCCAACGCCAGTGATAATCATGTTTTTACAGTCTTCTGGTATGCCATATGGATCCGCCAACGCCAATGATGCAGCGTCGCAAGTGGACCGGTCGATAACTCCTCTGCTCCAGGAGGCTATGGACCCTAACTTCTTCTACCAGCCGAATGGATATGCCTCTCCAGCCTATTACTATCCTAGTGGTACATAAGCCTGTGCTAGCTGATATCTTAGATGTTCTGTATCTAGTTGGCCTCCGTAATTGCCAAGTTTAACTCTTGTATGCGGGTGCTCCCAGGTTATGATGGCTCCGCCAATGAGTGGGACTCCAGGTATTCTGGCCATGAAGGAATGGATGTGACTTCTGTGAGTTGAACATTCTTCTTGTATTTACACTGTGCAGTTGTGATTGTTAGCTGTCTCAATGAGCCTAATACATACTTATATTATGTGCCACTTCTCTTTTTAGGATTCTAAGAATAAAATATAGCGGTAGCATGTTTTTGCATGTCAATTCTGAACTTTGGAATTTGGAGATTAAACAAAGCTGACTTGCTGTGTTATTGAAAAATTATTGCAGAATGTATATGGTGACATGTACCATGGATATGGTTATGCTCCCTATGGCCCATATCCTTCAGGTTCACCTGTTCCAAGTGTTGGGCATGATGGCCAGTCATATGGTACGCAGCAATATCAGTACCCTCCCCAATATTATCAGCCACCGACTCCAACAAATCCAACACATGTTGTAAATGGATCCAATTCTCAGTCTGAGATGCCTCCGGTTACCACCCACCAGGCACGTATTGTGGTTGATACAACAAAAATGAGCGCTAATGGTATGCCAAATGCTAATAACAGTTCAATACCGCGCAAGCAAAACCACCTGAATGTATCAGTAGCAAGCAACGGTTCATATGGAAGAGGACCTATGCAAGGTGGCGGACCTTCTGGGAGCAACTATGGTCACAATGGTCTTCGTTCTCCAGTTCAATGGTATGATGGGCCAATCTACTCGAATGGACATCAGAGGCCGACTACTAGTTCCTCATCTTACCGTTCTAACTCATCTTCAGTGAAAAGTCAGAGCCAGCGTCCAACAACAACAACAAACCTCATGGTGCGTTCTATGAGCTATTCAATTTTCATATTCTTGAGTTACAGTTCTTTTTTCTTCACTAATAGTGATGTCTGGCATAAACTGACAACTAAGGACTCTTCAAAGCTTTCACATAGTGCTATTACATATATAGTGACATGTTATCAGCAATAAGATCACACATAGGAAAGTTTGTGATACATTTGCATATTTAGGTTTTCATGAGATGCAGGCATGACATACGCAATCTCCATGTTTAATCTCCATTAGATGCTAATTTTATTTATTTCCAGGGTATGCATGGACCTTCATCTGGCATGGGTTTGACTTCTCCTAGCTATCCTACTAGGATGTACCCTGACAGCAGATTATATGGACACTACGGTCAGTACGGGAACACTCTGAAAGGTGGGCTTGGTTTTGGATCTAATGTGTACAACTCAAGAAACAATTCGAGGTGGGGAATTGTGGATACCAAATACAAACCTAGAGGGCGTGCAGCTTTTGGTTTTGGCAGTGAGAATCAAGATGGCTTCACCGAACTGAACAGAGGGCCAAGGTCTGGTGGTTTCAAGCATCAGAAACAATTTGGGCCTACTGTCACTATTGCTGTGAAGGGCCAGGCTATCCCTTCAGTTGGGAAGCAGGAGAACAGTGTTCTTCTGGACAAGAGCCAATTTAACCAGGAAGGTTTTCCTGTAACCTACAAGGATGCAAAGTTTTTTGTTATCAAATCGTATAGTGAGGATGATGTACACAAGAGTATAAAATACAACGTGTGGGCTAGCACTCCTAATGGGAATAAGAAGTTGGATTCTGGATACCGAGAGGCTCAGGAGAAAGCCGGTGACTGCCCGGTGTTCTTATTTTTCTCTGTAAGTATGTTCATTATTATTTGATCCCCTCTTCTTGGTTCCGTATCTGACATTAGGATTGGGCTTCAGGTGAACACCAGTGGTCAATTTGTTGGTGTTGCTGAAATGGTTGGTCCTGTTGACTTTGATAAGACTGTGGAGTATTGGCAACAAGACAAGTGGAATGGCTGTTTTCCACTCAAGTGGCACATAGTCAAGGATGTGCCGAACAACATCTTAAAGCATATTACGTTGGACAACAACGACAACAAGCCTGTGACAAACAGCCGTGACACACAAGAGGTATACTTTCTGAAAGCTAATGTCTCAGCTGCTTATTAAGTGATAAATTGCATTATGATGTTGGACCCTGGGGTAAGTTTCACAGTAGTGTAATACTAACTTCCTTTTGGATTAGAAAAAATTGTCCGGTTGATTACGGGGAACTATTTTCTAATCTTTATACACCTATGGCTATGATGATGCCATCTGGAGGAACTTGCATGACAATCATAATATCTGGCCTTTAAATTTATTATGACTGTAAGACCGTTAGGTTGAAGAGATTGGTCAGCAAATTTTGTCATTGTTTATTGGTTCCGGTAATATTTACCTTTTGAGTAGCCTGCTTACGATAGTGCCCCATGTTGTCCATAACGATGCAGGTTAAACTTGAGCAAGGTCTTGAAATGTTGAAGATCTTCAAAGAACATGCTAGCAAGACATCAATTTTAGATGATTTTGGATTTTACGAGAATCGCCAAAAGTTGATGCAGGAAAAGAGAGCAAAGCAGCAACCGCTTCAAGGCCAGGCAAGTTTACCATTGCCGTTATTAGATTAATGTAATAAATCTGTAGGAAAGCATCCGGATCCGTTGATATGATATTCTAATGCCTTCTTGCCCTTCACATTGGCCAGGGGGGTGATGCTTCTCATGAAAAGGACAAGGATGCGGCTAATGGCAAACCTGGTGTGCAAACACAGGCATTGAGTAAGGAAGGCACTCTTGCTGAAGCAGCGAACACCAAACCTGCAGCTGAAAATGTTGTATTGAATGGCAACTAAATGTGTGAATGCTCAAAGGGTGTCGATTGCTGCCATATTTATAAGACTTGAGGAACTGGTGGGGGCTGGCATTGGCAGCGGGGGTCGGGTTTTACTTCCATTTACAGTTGTAGCTGGTGTGACTGGTTATTGGTGTCTTTCAGCTCTAGGTTTCTCGATATAACTTGTGACATTGGGTCTTATGTAACCCTTGTTTTTTTCTTTTTTGGCTCGTTTGGTTTAGCTTTATCATTGTTAGCGAAGCAACTGATTTCAGCACATCTGGATAACATTAAGGTAGTTTTTCGTGTGTCGCGGTACTACCAGAGAGCAATAAAACAAGGACTCAGGTTTTAATGGTTATTGACATGCATTGTATAATTATCTGTCGTTTGGATGATGTACTGGAAATTTGGAATTGCAATGTTTGGATGTCGTATTGTTTCCAATATAAAGTATGTTCCGCCGTCGCGCTTTTATCGGTGCCGTCACGCTTTTATCGATTGTATCATCGTGTAGTCAAAGCGTTCTGGATGAGTGCAGGAATACCTTGCGTGGTTAGTGTTATTACACGGTATAGAAGTTGTTCATGCTTGCAGTGAAAGGTATTCCTCATTCAAGAATCTGCCAATCTTGACTATCGCGGATTTGAACATTTTTAGATGTGGCTTGAATTTCAACGGTTAATTGAAAAAAAAACGCTGTCTTTTCTCCAGTTGCTTGATTTTTTTATGCAGGTATTTCATCCAATCAACTTATTGCCTCACTAGATCTCAATCCAACCATCCAGGCTTGGTTCCTTCCAAAGCCTCATCTTCAAGAGTCAAGACCTTACAAAATGTCCGACTCCAATCACCTGTCCTACCGATGTTATGGCCTCCGAAATACCCTAGAGCTCTCTCTCTCTCTCTCTCTCTCTCCTGAATCAACTATTGTTGGAGAATGAAATTGCATCAACTTTTGTTTAGGGACTGAATGGAATATGAAAAACCAGACGGCAAGGTTCAAAACTGGGCCGGCCCAATAAAATGTTGGACAAGGACCTCAACGTTCACGGGCCAGGGAACCACGCCAGCCCAACCCGCCAAGCCAAAGCCAGTGATGACTGATGCCCAAACATTATGACGTAATCATTCATACGTGTTTTTTTTTCTCTCGCTCGAATTACGGACAAATTTCCCCACCCGCCTTCCTCCTCCGGAACCCTAACCCCAAATCGAAGCACGAAGCCCCGGAATCAGCCCACAAATCGGCCGCCATGGCGATCGCTCGCACCGGCGTGTACGTCGACGACTACCTGGAGTGTGAGACTTTCGCGCTCTCCCTTTACGGACTATCGAATTTATGACCGCCTCCGGTTGCTCGCCCTAGTGATTGGATTATATTTGAAATATGCAGACTCGAGCACCCTGGCCGGCGACCTGCAGAGGATTCTCTCAACCATGCGCGAGCTCGACGACAGGGCTCACGGTGATTATCTGCTTACCCTGTTTCTTAAAGGGAGGAAAATGGATTTGTTGAACAATTTTGCCCGTTACTTCCGTTTTGTTAATATTTAGATTTATTTTTGTGTTGGGGGATCTAAGATGCACTTTGAATTAAAATGACATTTCTAGTAGTGATCTCTTCTTGGTTATGCTGAAGTTTGTAGTTTGCATAATGTGGTTTACTCCGTGCGATGATTATTTTGCCAAAGTTTGTCAATTTTCCATTTCGGTTCTGTAATCCAGGCATTATGGGCCAGACCAAGGAGCAGATAAAGTATCTTTTGGGAGTGTCGTCCCATGGGTATGACAGGCCAAACATGGATGACGATGATGCGGCAACGGAAAGGATGAAAAAGGATGTTGAAGCTAGCCAGGATAATGCGCTGAGCCTGTGCACCGAGAAAGTGTTGCTAGCACGCCAAGCTTATGACCTGGTACTTGCTTTCTTCCTGTCATTTCCCAGTTGTCCTGTGTCCTCAGGAGCTTCTGAAATGAGCCTTTCCCTATGTTAACCGTTTTAGCTAGTGCGATGCTAAATTTATTTCATATTCTCGGTTGCTGTTTGATTTCTATTCCCTAATCAGCTGCAAAGCATTTTGTGCAGAACTCCAGAACTGGTGCAAGAGTATGTATTTGTAGAAATCAAAACATATTCCAGTGTCGAGTGTTTGTAGTCACTGAAATGCTCTGATTTGTTACGGTTATAAGTTGCACTCAATTGTAAACCGTACTGATCACTAGCTGAGAATTACTGCAAAACAACCACTAAGATGTTACTGAACTTGCTTATAAAGAGCCCACTATGATTCACATCGTTTGAGATGCCATCCCATATCTAAAATTAATTTATAGAAGCATAACAGCAGTTACATAAAATTTAATTGTAGAAAATACAAATTACAATGTCTACTCATCTATCCCCATACCAAAGTATGTCCATTTGGGAATCCATACACTCGATAAACGAAGTTCATTTTGACAGCCTTCCTACTATCTGTGTCACTGTCACTTGTTTTGTGTAGATATCTAATTTTGAGCTTGATATTATTGCGCAGATAGAGAGCCATATCAAACGCCTTGATGAAGACTTGGGCCAGTTTGCAGAGGATTTAAAGCATGGTACACACAACTTTGGCAAATTTTCACATCATTGTGGGATGCCATCCTTCTTAATTCCTTTTCAAACAGATTATTGATGTACCTTTCTTACAGAAGGGAAGATACCTCCAGATGAACCACCAGTACTTCCTCCAATTCCGGTGGTTAGCCGGGATGACAAAAGGAGACTTGGTTTTAGTACACCACAAGCATCCAAGAAGTTCAGAGAGAGGGAGTGGGACAGGGATAGGGGTATGGACTTTGATTTGATGCCTCCTCCAGGTAGCAGCAAGAAGGCAGGTACATCAATGGATGTCGATCAAACAATTGATCCAAATGAACCGACATACTGTATATGCCACCAGGTATTGAAAATGGTAGTTGTTAATATCTTATGGAATTTATATTCGCGTTACTCAACCATTTCTTTTTTCCAAAAATGTTTCACTGATTAAGATAATATTTATTGTTTGATATTTCAGATTTCTTATGGGGACATGATTGCTTGTGACAATGAGAATGTAAGTCGTTTTGGTGTGAAACAACCATGACTCATTTTCTGAGTTATTGCTTGAGTTACTTTTGTGCTTACGTTTTTAGTCTTGTCAGTTCTTAGATAAGATCCAGAACTTTTCGAGAAGTCATTCTCATTGTGATTTAAAGATTCCTTATTTTTCCGTTTTAGTACTACTGAATATAGAGCGTAATATACATGTTCATTGTGTGGTCGTCTATCATCTTGTCTTCATGTTGCCATCCAGAACTTGGGTTTTGTCCTTGCGGCTATGACTGGTGTCTCTTGCTCATATGTTTTTAGAATTTATTGCATTATTAATACATTATAGAAAATTGTTAAGTAGATGTCGTCGTACTACATTTTGCCGCTTCCAGTCCCGAAATCTGTTTGATTGCTTTCTCAGAAACATAGGTCATCTTGCGTCATTAAAACAATTATCATGACTGGTGCATGATGTTGTCTGTATATGCCCTCCCAGAAAGAAACAGAGAAATGGACAGTTATTTCTCTCTATATGCTTTTGCACCTATCTTCGGTCATGCATAAACCCTGTGCTTAAACGGTAGTCTTTCCATCATGTATATTAAAAAAATGCGCAGAAGATTTTTGGCATCCAAATATTACGGTTAGAACGGGATACAGCGGTGACTTCTTCGTCACATTAGAAACACCATGATATGTAATGATATAAATTTTCTTTCTTGTGTGAAAGCTATCTATATCTGTTGTACTAACTCATTTGTGTTCACTCAACAGTGTGAGGGAGGCGAGTGGTTCCATTACTCATGTGTGGGTCTCACACCAGAAACAAGATTCAAGGGGAAATGGTTTTGCCCGACATGCAGGAATCTTCAATGAGAGTTTCTCAAAAGTTGGTAAGATGCATCCTGCTAACTGCTGGTGATTTCTGGAAATATGAATTACCTTATAAACAATCCTTGTTACAATGTAAATTTTGAGAACCCTGTCCCTTTAGTGCAGTGCAATCTGCCCCCTCCCACCACACCCACTCAAAAAAAGAAAATATTTTCATACTTGTATAATTTGTTAATTAGTTTCCAAAATACCTCCGAAACCCAGGGGTTCTCCACATATTATCTATTTTCTGTTAAGTGTAATAGCATATATGGCATGGAGACCATCGAAGAGTGAAATAACATTTGCTCGCCGTAGTGAAAAATAAGCAACAAAAGAAACCTGACTTTGATCTCCGTTTTGTAATGAAATGGAGGGGAGAGCACAGTTTTTTTTAAAAAAAAGGATAAATCCACCAGAATCTTAAATCTAGAATTTAACTTGATCATAGAAGGGTTGCTGTTAATGTCACTTCCAGTCACAGTTTGAGCGATGTACTATAATACTAGGCACGGCATATACTATAATTGTCATCAAAAGCTATTAGGGAAACATGTCTATTTGCTTCACGCCCTGGCAGGCATCTGGCTGGCCAGGTAGCCATCCCAGGCGCTTGATTTTGCGCCTGGGGCTGTGATGCACTGCCTGGCCCAGGCAGCATCCAAACAGCCCAAGATCTATGCAGGACTTCTTTTCCAGTCCATCTAACATATCACAATCGGAGGCCAACAACAAAGAAATCAAGCATCACATTTTTTTTTTTATTTAGAGCATAAAGCATTCAAGCTGTTTTATACTCATGTGAATTGATGATTTATTCGTAGAAAAGTCATTTCGTTCTGAACCCTACATGTTTGTTCAACAGCATAAAGGGTGCAAATGGCCCCTTTATTATGTGTTGGTCGGACATCTGAAGCGAGATTAAAGGGCGGATCTCCGAAGTTGGCAGAATGCAATATCTTTTGATTTGTAGGGAGTTGCTTAACAGTGAGTTCAACACTTACGTATCTTTTGGTAATGTATGTATATACATGCTGGGAACGAGGATGTTCCTTGTCCGGAATCAATTCTGGTCAGACTTGATTGGAAAATCTTTGTCGTTGTGAAATGAAAATGTTGTGTTGTTTCTTGATTCTTTTGACCAAATAGGGCATTACTCCCTCCGTTCGTCAAATGATGATGTTAGGACAAAGATTCCAGTTCAATTTTGCACTAAGACAACTGTCCGAACGTTATCATTTTAAAACCAGAGGGAATAGCATTATCTCACTGGATATATAGTTACAATGATTCCTATTCGTATTTAACATCCTTGTCATCCGAGTGTTGTGTGCGCTGGATTACGGCCCAGATCATCCCTTCTCCCAGGCGCGTGTGCCTAAAGGTTCGGGTTGCGCAGGTATTGACCCCCTTGCCACGTCTGTCCAGGCCGCAGCACCACAGGCTGGAGCATGGCAGGCCCTACTACCACGAAGGCATACTGGCCGTACCACTGATACTGGGATCCTGGGCTGAAGACATACAGCTCTTCGAACCCCTTCCTCTGCAAGCAAACGGAGTTCCTCCTGCCCTGCAATTTTGCACAAGAATTTGCATCACTCTTTGTGTCCTCAGCATTTCTAGTCAAATGTTTACGGAAGGTTCTGCCACTTCTTACCCTGTCGATGATGGTGAATTCCCTGGGCGCTTGGCTGTAAATCCGGCACATCTCGTCCGTCATGTGCTTGTAGTCGTCGTCCTCCTCGCCGTCGGGCTCGTCCGCCGAGATTCCACGCCCGCGGTCACCACCGGGGGAGAGCACCATGTCGAAGCCTTTGTTTGCCCAGCGGTGCAGCGCGGCCCCCGCCGGGGACTCCCGCGGCGCGGCCCGGTAGTCCGGCGGGATGATGCTGAACTCCGACAGCGCCGGCTCGACGCTCCGGTAATCGGCCCTCGCCGTCAGGCTCGTCCGCCGAGACGCCACGCCCGCGGTCACCACCGGGGGAGAGCACCATGTCGAAGCCTTTGTTTGCCCAGCGGTGCAGCGCGGCCCCCGCCGGGGACTCCCGCGGCGCGGCCCGGTAGTCCGGCGGGATGATGCTGAACTCCGACAGCGCCGGCTCGACGCTCCGGTAATCGGAGCCCTGGAGCCCCAGCGCGTAGGTGGCGTCCGGGGTGCTCACGCGCAGGTGGTTCGACACGCCGCACGACAGCGCCACCGGCGACGCCGAGGCCGCGCTGTTCGTCACCGAGAGCGCCGTGGCCAGCGCCTCCGGGAGCAGCGTCACGACGCACCGCGCCTCCACCGCGTTCCCCGGCGCCGCGGCCGCGAGCTCGATCTGCAAAGGAAACAAAAAACGCGCTGCGGCGTGAGTGGGTGGGTGACCGATCGATCGATCGACATCCTCGATGGATGCATGGCTCAGCGCCTCCGGTGTGGCGCGCGTAGTTACCTCGATGGAGGTGGTGGGGTTCCCGCGGACGTCGCGGAGCGACCACTTCCCGCTCGGCGACCACCCGCCGCCGCCGGCGCCGGNCACCCGCCGCCGCCGCCGGCGCCGGCGCAGCGGAGGTCGACGTGGACGCCGCCGCGGATGACGGCGCGGCCGCGGGGGCCCTCGCCGACGTTGGTGTGGAGCACCTCCGTGACGGTGCCGTGCCACATGGCGGGCTTGTAGGACGTGACGAGGCCGCTCGGGAGCAGCACGTGCGCCGCGCTGCCGTTGCTCAGCGCCATCTTCACGGCGCAGCTGCCGCCCACGGGCTCGAAGCTCACGCCGTGGCCCGCGAACTCGGCGGCGTTCCGCAGCCGTCGACGGCGCCGGCGCGCGCGCCTGAGGAGATGCGCTCGTAGCAAGCCGCGCCCTCTGGTTGCCGCCGCCGAGCTTCGGGGAGTGGCACATGGCGATAGGGTGCTTCCGCGAGCTGGTGAGAGGGGTCGGTGTGGCATGGGGAGCGGCAGCCGCCC
>LAPY01003409.1:30202-42082 GCA_000970635.1 Eragrostis tef | reverse complement strand
GAATTCAGAATTAATATTTAATTAAAAAATAAAAAAATATAAATCAATGGCATAAGAGCAAAATCATGTTAATTTAATTGACCTAAATAAAATAAATGAAAAGCACCAACAAGATCCAGGAAACATATACTTTAATGTCAACTACTAGGAAATTATATCCCGGGGATATATATTAAATCAATTATCATTGTCCATTTTTTGGGTGCACTTAGTCTTATTGTCAGTGTTTAGTAACCGGTCGACACGCCTGATGGATTGGTGGTTTGACAAGGCGATGTATGCTGGTTCAGGCTCGAAATGCCCTACGTCCAGTTCGTGGTGAGTTCGTGTTGATTCAAGCTCGTGGTAGAGGTTAGAAGCTGGCAAGAGAGGGAGAGTTCCCAATTCTCTTTGGGTTGCTGAAACTTGCAAAAAAAAAAAGCTCTCCCTCTGTTTTATTTTTCCATACAGACCCGAATTCTTAATCAAATAACATGATATGATTATTTTGCAAATTTTACTAAGTTGCATGTGTATTTACCCAAGCATGTGGTATCGCTTTTCCTACTGATATTAGCCTTTTTTTCAAAGGGGAGCTCAATTATTCAAGGTTGGAGATGGTTTTCCGTTTTTCAGAAAAAAGAAGTTGATTTCTATTGTATTTCTGTCCTAAACTGTAGGCGTTTCCATTGAATCTGTGTTTTGTTCATAATACAACTTTTAGATATATATGAATTGTGAATTTCCGATAATTTTTTTCAATACGTGTACAAAATGCATAATTTCACTAGATGCCTGTTGAAAGTAAACAGAGCTCCCTGATCATGCCTGCCATATGGTTAACATGGAGCCTTTTTGTCACATCCCAAATTTTAAAAATCAACTAATGAAATCACTCCCGCAAAATTTCGTAGATGTTTAGGATCAAATTTAGAATTTTTTGAAAATAAAGGTTCAAACTATACTAGATCAAGAATTTAGGAAAATAGGAAATTTTGAATAGGAATTAAAAATGGTACTTGTCAACATGATTGATAGTTTAAAAGCCTTGATTTTACAAATTTTATTCGAATTTATTTGAGTTCATTTGGACTTGATTTGAATTTTGTGTGAATTTACCGATTCTGGAAATTGTTTAAACCTTTTAATTTCCCTCCCGGCTAAATGGGCCACTTCTCCCTGGCCCATTTTCTTTTTCCCGCCTGCTGGGCCGCGCTCCCTCTTTCTCTTTCCCTCCGGCGCGGCCGCGTCCAGCCCAGCCCGGCCCCAGCCCGCGCGGACGACGTCGTCGTCTCCCGCACAACGCCGCGCGGCCGCAGCCTTTCTCCGCCGCGTGTCGCCGCCTCCTGCCGTCGTGCCGCCCACGAAACCGCGGAGCATCTCGCCCTGCACTCCGCGCCACACGCCTCGCCTGCCAAAGCTCCACCGCGTGCGAGTGCGCCTGCAAAAGGAGCTCGCCCATGCGCGCCTGCCGCCGAACTTGGCCGCCACGAACGCCGTCTCACCGCCGATTGGACCCCACCGCCTTCCCCGACGATGCGAAGCTTCGCCGCAGCTTCCTTGCCCTCCGCGACGCGCCGCTACGAGCCAAAACATGGAGTTTCGAGGCCACAACCCCTGCAGCGCCACCGAGTGCGCGTGCGCGCGTGCACTCACCGCCGCCGTGGCGTTCCCGCCGCTCCGGCCATCCCCGCGCCTATATAAGCCCACCGTGAGCTTCGCCACAACTCACTGCGCTCCCTCAACCACACCACGGTGAGTCCCCGCCTCCAAAGCCATCCAATTACCTTTCTCCCCCTTTCTTCCCCAACTCCGGCCGCCGCCGAATCCGCCGCCGACGAGCCCCCTCTCCCTCCATATCCTAGCCATACATGTATATCAGAAGCCTCTCTACCTCCCAGACATCACGTTCATCCATGTCCCGCGCCTCAACCACGCGCGCACCAATCGCCGCTCCGCGCCGCCGCACACCCTCGTCGCTGGCTGCTGTCACGCCGAGTCCGGCCACGCCACCTTGCCAACCACGCTCGCCACTCTCCCGAGCACCCTTCGCAGTAGCGCATACACCACAACTTCCACTCTGCGCGCGTTTCTGCCGGCGCGCCGCCGCGCCGCCAACTCCGGCGAGCCGTACTCGCCGCACCGGCCATCGCCGCACCTTCGCGTGCTGCCCCCGAGCTTCGCCGCGCCGCAAGATTCACTTCGAGCCACACCATCTTCGTCGCCGAGCTGTAGATCCGCCGCCGGCAAGCTTCCCGGCGAACTCTGCCGCGCTCCGTCGTCGCCGGCCGCCGTGACACCTCCCATCGCGTCTCAACCGTCCATCACCAAATCAACAGCCAAGATTAGACCGCCATACCCCTTCACTTCATAAAATCCCAGCCGTTCATCTCTGATCCAACGCTCCAGATCAATCTGGTCCACCATACAAACCCGTGGACCACTCCCACAGACCTGGTCCACAGAGCCGTGGACCCAGTCCATGTCTTTTCCAGTACAAAAATAAATCCCAAAATCCGGGAAATCCCCTGCTCTTGTACTCTTACAGAGAACCCCCTGAGCTTTGTAGTAATCCGCACTAGGTCCTGTCTATTTACAGAAGCACCCTTGTTCTTTTCTGTAATTTTGTTTTAGGTCCCCACCTTTTTACACCGAAACCCTAATCTTTCCTGGAATTACAAATAGGTCCCTAGTGCCCTTCCACTCTTATAAATAAGCCCCTAGATCTTTGAACCCTTGTAACTTTTCAACCCTAACTCCGATTTAAGCGGTTCTTGTTCCGTTCATCTCCATTCGTCCTCCTAAAGCCAACCATGTCCTCCTACTCCTCTCTTTTATTTCATTTGATTATTATTTGGTTTATTTGATTTAGTTGGTTTACACGTAGTATTTATTTTAGCGTTGTTACGTGTAGACTGCAATGAGCATGAGGACGAACCTGCGAACGAGGGATACGAGGAGGATTCAGACCCGAACTTTGAAGGCAAGCTCTACTTTCCTTGATCATGATTGATCCTATTGTTTTGCAATGCACCTATATGGCCGTCTGAAATACTATGCATTACTTGTTATTTTACTAATTGTGTAGTTATTATCCTACTTGCTTAGTATTATTTATGCGAAGTATGTAGGCATAAATAATGATCCTTGACCTATCCTTGAATAGTTGTCACCTTGATAACCCTAGGATGGTTCCATCATTTCTATGATGGTACAATTTACCTTGCTACTAGAAATGGCTTAGGACCCACAATGTTTCTACATTGCTACACCTTTTTATATCACATATATGCTTTACAACTGTGTAAAATGAGTTTGGTGGTGTGTGTGATAATATGTGGGTTGGGAGTAGCAACAAACTAGGGTGTTGATGATGATGTTGGTGGTGATGATCATGGGATGGGTTGGATCGCGAGCAAGGCCACAAGTGAAAGTGATGATAATGTGGATGTCCCCTAGTGTGGGATTCGGTGCTTGCTCGGCCATATAAGGACCTGTTCTTGTGACTGTATACAAAATGATTCTCGTACAACCACGGAACCTGTTAATGGGCATGACTTACCCTACCTTCTTGGTACTCTTGCAAGTAAGTTCTCACCTGGAGACTAGTAGTGGCAAACGGAAGATAGGGCCTTGGGGAGTTAATGCCCCATGAGTTGGTGCAGGGAGTTACGACCAATTATATGACCACTCATGTGACAGACTTAGAGTAAGTGTCATGGTCCCCGGTGCTTCCGTGGTGGGCTTGTGAGACTACTCGGAAAAGATGGACTAAGCATTACGTATCCGCTTGCAACGGGTGCGTAACCTGCGGGAAAAGATGTACAACCTCTGCAGAGTGTAAAATTCATCCAGATGGACGTTGTCACGGCATATGACACATTCTGTTTTAGGTCCCCACCTTTTTACACCGAAACCCTAATCTTTCCTGGAATTACAAATAGGTCCCTAGTGCCCTTCCACTCTTATAAATAAGCCCCTAGATCTTTGAACCCTTGTAACTTTTCAACCCTAACTCCGATTTAAGCGGTTCTTGTTCCGTTCATCTCCATTCGTCCTCCTAAAGCCAACCATGTCCTCCTACTCCTCTCTTTTATTTCATTTGATTATTATTTGGTTTATTTGATTTAGTTGGTTTACACGTAGTATTTATTTTAGCGTTGTTACGTGTAGACTGCAATGAGCATGAGGACGAACCTGCGAACGAGGGATACGAGGAGGATTCAGACCCGAACTTTGAAGGCAAGCTCTACTTTCCTTGATCATGATTGATCCTATTGTTTTGCAATGCACCTATATGGCCGTCTGAAATACTATGCATTACTTGTTATTTTACTAATTGTGTAGTTATTATCCTACTTGCTTAGTATTATTTATGCGAAGTATGTAGGCATAAATAATGATCCTTGACCTATCCTTGAATAGTTGTCACCTTGATAACCCTAGGATGGTTCCATCATTTCTATGATGGTACAATTTACCTTGCTACTAGAAATGGCTTAGGACCCACAATGTTTCTACATTGCTACACCTTTTTATATCACATATATGCTTTACAACTGTGTAAAATGAGTTTGGTGGTGTGTGTGATAATATGTGGGTTGGGAGTAGCAACAAACTAGGGTGTTGATGATGATGTTGGTGGTGATGATCATGGGATGGGTTGGATCGCGAGCAAGGCCACAAGTGAAAGTGATGATAATGTGGATGTCCCCTAGTGTGGGATTCGGTGCTTGCTCGGCCATATAAGGACCTGTTCTTGTGACTGTATACAAAATGATTCTCGTACAACCACGGAACCTGTTAATGGGCATGACTTACCCTACCTTCTTGGTACTCTTGCAAGTAAGTTCTCACCTGGAGACTAGTAGTGGCAAACGGAAGATAGGGCCTTGGGGAGTTAATGCCCCATGAGTTGGTGCAGGGAGTTACGACCAATTATATGACCACTCATGTGACAGACTTAGAGTAAGTGTCATGGTCCCCGGTGCTTCCGTGGTGGGCTTGTGAGACTACTCGGAAAAGATGGACTAAGCATTACGTATCCGCTTGCAACGGGTGCGTAACCTGCGGGAAAAGATGTACAACCTCTGCAGAGTGTAAAATTCATCCAGATGGACGTTGTCACGGCATATGACACATTCTTGTGCGTCACATTGATTAGCCACCTCTATGTTCTCTTGACGAGTGAGTGGGTTGTAGTCGACCCGTGTTTTCGAAAGTGTGGCAAGTGTGCCGGGTCGGTACGACCATTGAGGTCAGAGGGCCCAACTAAAACTTGGGAACTGGTGGGAATGTTCATACTCTTCTAGGGCCAAACAACTAAAATATTGACTATATAAACTATGATTTTACTTCTCTATAATCCACTGAATTTCTTTCCAAGACATGCATAAAGATTGCTTTCTGCTGAAATGAACCATAAAGCCCTATCCTTGATAATGCCATATATGCATACAACTATACCTTTGAGTACTGTAGGGCTTGCTGAGTACCTTATGTACTCACTCTTGCTATCATCATTCAGAAGAAGAAGACTACGCCGTAGACGATTACGACGAGTAGGGTCACCGTCTGCTCAAGTTTGCCTGTGGAGTTTTCGTAGTGTTTTACCTGTTTTTACTAGATTGTTGTATCTTGGCTGGCATGCTAGCCTTTGGTTTGTAACTTAAGACCATCTATTGTACCTTTTGGGATGTAATAATTATTCGTGTATGTGTAATGAAACACTTTGTATGTGTGTACCAACTACTGATCCAGGGATTGGTACGGTAAACACGAGGATTCCAGAAATGGGGTCTGACATTTTCGTGTCCAAGACACTAGATCATCTTGACTATTCCACGGAAATATCAATTCACAGACCTATCAAATTGAAGAGCAGCACTAAATGATGTACACCGGCATCATGACAAGCTAGGATCTCTACAAACTCCTTAACATCAGGCCTTCTTCTCATGGAAAAACCTATTCACAATACCTCTCAAATCCACTAAATTTCTTTTCTACGAGTCTAGCAAAAGATCCATAACATACTCGATACTTTAGAAAGTAGGTATCGTCGCCTAAGTCAAGTATCATATGCATTATATAGAGACCTCCTGGAGCTTCCAAATGCTCTTAGTCTTCAAATGTTGATCGTACTGGGTACCAGCGATATCTCTATTTATAAACCATATTGGATCAGCAATAGTTAAAACATTTCCTATGGCTTAACTGGGCCAGTACAAATGCTAGTACTATATAAAGGGAAAAGCACACGTAATAATCTCTAGTACTGTGCAGTTGTTATTGTGAGTGGGAAATCTATATATACTACTCATATAAATGCAATCTACTAAGTGTCATAATTGCTAGAAAGCTGCACTCACATTGCAGCACATCACCTACAAAATTACATCCATTGGATATCGATCTTCTATTTGATCATATCCATTTCATTTAGGCCTCACAAGTCCTGTCGCATCCTTCAATAAAAATGTTCAACGGCCATCATCAGTTATTAGTTTATAGCGTGGAGTTATTTTTGAACAATTAAACTATCGCCATCCTGCAATTCTATCAGTAACGCTGCCACCATGATCATTTCAAAGGACTCCACGAATATAATTCCTCACTCAGTTGCGTGCTTCGGTTTCTAGCAGCGTGGTGCACATATGTGACTTAGAATTGTTGCACCAGAGAATCCTCATACATCCACCTGCTCTCTCTCTCTCTCTCTCTCTGCTCTGCTCTTTTCTTTGACTATACACTGCGCAAGCCCCCATATTGTATTGAATTTATTTTGCCTCCTTCACATTTTATTTATCCCCATAGTTTGCAACATTACGCACGACATTTGGGGGGGGCACACTTCTGTAATGCTGGGATGGTTGCGTGTGGTAGCATCGGTGACGATGAGGCACCATCACACGCCTCCCCTTGCAGATCTGATGGTGTTTCTTCAACATTGTCCGCTATTCCTGCTGCCTCAGTAGCAGATCATTGTCATTTTGTTGCTGGGATTATTGGATGTGTTTCCAGGTTCTAATTGACGACGACGTCCTTGATGTCGTTACCTTCATGAAGGCGTTATCTTGGATTTTCTCATGCAGCTGCATCGATCGCGTTCGACATGGTTATTGCTGTGTATTCACTGTGAGTCAGATTCTGCGGTCTCTTTCTAGCCATCGGTGATATTGACGTCGCTAATGATATTCCCGCAACTTCAGCTGTGCTTGGGATATCGTCTTACCATTGATGCGATTTGAGTGATCTTTGCTTCGGTTGTTTGATGCAATTCATTGTCGGATTGGCTGATGCTCCAGAGGTTTTGAGTCACTATGGACCATTATGGGAGAAGAAAGCTGATGGAGTAGACCTTCTCATTGTGCACTTCTGATGTTGGTCATCCTTTTGGACCTTTTGGTGAGTGTATTAAGCTGTAACCGTTCTTGGAAATCAAGGCCAAAGCCGGGATTAATACAATTTCCCATTATTTAAATAAAAACTGGTAACACCCCGCCGTTGTACCATCCGCCGTTCTGCCTCTCGATTTTGATACACAGCACAGCAGTACAGCACCGATCTAGTTTGTGATCGGCACTCTGGAAGACTGGATCGCTTGTGCGGCGATGGCGTCTTGGGGTTCTCTACGGAGCAGGCTAGGTGGTTATGGGGAGAGCTGCGCCTCGAACGACGGCGTCTCCCGGAAAGGCCGCTCTGCCGCCTCTCTTTACCGTGGCCACCCGTTCCCTACTCCCCGGGCAATCACAACCGCTGCATCGACTTCATGGACACGTCCTCCGGCAACGTCGTCAACAGAGTGCTCCTCACAGGGCTGTCGTTCAAATCCAAGGTGCAGCTGCGCGCCGGCTTGGTGCTAATCATCGCCGACGACGCGTCAGAACGCCTCCGCGTGCTCAACCCAGCCACCGGCGCCGTCTCCCTCGATGCCGGCGCCTACGACTATATCGTGATTTTGCGCGGTTGCCGGACTGCATATACCTTCCTGTTGTTCATTTGTACACCGGGAATCTGCTGCGTGTTCAACGAGGACAAGGAATGGAGGAGCCGTAGATTTTCTGTTTGAGGGCCGACGTACGACTCCTGATCCCAGCAGACTACAACGTTACATTTCTCCTCTTTGCATCAGCATCGTCCTCAGCAATTTATACAAAATGTGCACGACTTAAAAGACTTACATTGCTCGCCACGCGCGTGCGGATGAGCCAAGTGCACAGCTGCGAGAGGGAGGATAGATGGAAGGACGGTGACGTAACGGTGAACGCTGTGGGTGCCTTGTCAGCATGCCCCTGCCTACGAACGTACCTGGACGCGAGACACGGAGACTGGAAGGTAGCGCGTGGCCATAAGGAGTGTGCACGGAAGGGGAGGGCGCGCGGTCGTGAGGAGCCTGCAATGCTATGTGATCCGAGGACCCAAACCTGGACATTTTAAGACGCTTACAATAAGCTCAGAAAGGACGTTGAAGATAAAACCTTTATGTATGGCTAAAGGAAATTTATCTCAGGCAAAAAATTATCTGAAGGAAAACCTTTTGTATGATTATTTGAAAAGGTAAAGAATATAAAAAGACGGATAATGGCCGAAGGCATCATAACTAAACGCCATGTAGTATTTGGGCTAGAGAAAACATGTAGCTGGCAAGAAAAAGAATGGAATAATAGTGGAACTGTTGTAATGGCAACTAAACGCCATGTAGCTCAGAAACACTCCCGTGTAATGGCAAAGCAAGAAAAATAATGAAAAAAGGGATAACTAAACGGCATGTGGTATTTGGGCTAGAGAAAAACACCGGATGTGTTGGCATCCTGCATAACGCACCAGTGGCGGTGGAGTCGGCTAATCTATCTATTATCTTATATTTACTAATTGGAGGCTTCTTTTGGAGCCTTCACGTTAATTGGAAGAAAATCCTAGAAATTCTGAGAAAAAGGCAAAACATCTGGCCATTAGTTTTGATATCTATGGATATTATTGTTTTCACAAATCATGACCCTTCAAATAGATGTCATATCGATCTGTTCTCTAATACCCTAATTTCCATTCCCCAGCCTCATCTGCACAGCTACGGCCGCCGCCTCTCCTGTCACTTTGGCTTCCCTCCAGGCTTCCTCGGAACCGGTTCATTGCATGGGCCACTCAATCGATGCAGCCGACGATCGAATCCAGGCCTACGGTGGTCGACGTCGACCATTGCTACCGGAGCTACCGATCTATATATACGGGGTCCAGACTCCTGGACTAGCCGGACATGCTGCAGATGTAGCCAGGACCTACAAGTTTCTCTCGATTATCAATTTGGTTTGTTCACTTCATGATGCTGATTTCTGTTTGCGTAGGCATGTACTTGGGAAGAGGGTTGTGGCGGCGACCAACAGGGTGCCGGCAACGAGGAATTATGGCTATCAAGGTCAGCAGGCTTGATCTAGGGGAAGGAGATCGTGTATGAGTCATTAATCGCTCTGCCGATTTGTAGGAGACAATCACCTCTTCCAGGATGGGCGCTGAGGTACGTATCCTTTGTTCCAATCAAGTTTGCCGTATTGTACATGTACTACACTACGAACGAAATACACACCGCTAGATATGTTTATGCAAGCAGGCCTCCACAACAATTTCGAACAGCAGCTGCGTAAGCATGCCCGAATTTCTATCTGCACACGTACGTGCATGCATGCCTTGCCGTTTTGCAGTGCAGTTTGAGCGGTGGTGGCGTACGCATGGGAATTTGTGGAATCCTCTCAGAATCAGGATATAAATCTCAAGCAGAAAAGTAACTATTTATGAGACACGCATCTCAGGCTGTACAGGATTCTCGCTCTCACAGGTATGAGTCAGGCACAAACCTTTTCTATTTTCATCTAATTTTTTCATCGACAGATGCTTTCCTCTTCTTTGAAGGATATGTTACTACTGATTCAATCACCAGGAACGATCATCCATCATCAGGTTTGCATAATTTAATTCTGCATGCAAAATAATTTTGTCTTAGTACCACCACACAATCATTAATCATGGTCATATAAAATTTATCCTCTCATGTCAAGTCTTTCTGTTTCAGTTACCAACAGTGCAATGGCGCAAAAAACTTTGAGAGAATTTTTTTTGCAAGGAACTTTAAGAGAAATAAGGCCAGGAAATAACTTACGGTCAGTAAAGGCAAGGGTAACAAGTCTATGAGATGCCTCGACATGATACTGATTGATCAAGAGGTATAATGATTCTTCAATGTGATTAAAACTTATAAAAGAGTAAAAAAATTCTTTAACCCAAATATAAAAAATTCTAAATATAAAAATCTTGGTTCAGAAAGACGCTGCTGGGCGCTCGCCTAGGCGCGCTGAAGCGCAAGGCGGAGGCCTTCCGCCTCGCCTTGGGGGGTAGGCGCTCCCTAGGCGTCGGGAGCGCTTCCATGCGGAAAAGGCGGCGTTAGGCGGTCGTCTAGGCGCGATGCCGGTGGCATAGCAGGAGCTCAACATCGAGGGAAACGGGCGGCGATTGGAGTTCAACGAAGGGGAAGAAGGAGCTGACCCGAAGTGGAGCTGACGGATCCCCAGGCCGAGCTCACGTCGATTCGCCGCCGGATGTGAGCAGTGGAGAGAGAAACAAGCAACAGCGGCGGCGGCGGCTCCATTCGGCTGTCGTGCAAGCGGTCCGTGAGTTGGATGATTGGGCCTGGTGGTGCGTGAGTGGGCTGATGGGCCTGGTGGCTCTTGAGTGGTGCGTGAGCAGCATAAGACTTTTTTACCTTTTCTTTTTAATATTTAATTATTGCATACTTACCAAACATAATCTCTACAGTAGAAAACCCCTAGGAATGTCTAGGCGCGACTAAACACACCTAGGCGCTAGGCGAAGGGTCTGAACCAGGATAAAAATTAAACCTTCATTTGGCACTTAAATTCTTTAAATGGGGCAAAAAATCAATAATATAAAAAATCAGGAAAATGTAAAATATTAGACGCGTGAAACTTGAAGTTAACAAAATTAAATAAAAAATAAGTATCAATTTTAGTCCAAATAAAATAAAATGACTATTTAAAAATGAATAAAACTTTCACATTTACATATCCATAGATTTCTAGAGCTAACAATGAGAAGATCACTTTAAAATAGAACTATTTGTAACCCTTTCTAAGGATAGAAATAAGAAAAAAACAACATTTAAATTGTATATGTATCAGGTTTCTCAATGCCCCAAAATCAAAATAAAAAATCAATTAAAATAATGCAACAACTATAATCCTAGGCTGCATCGGGCCATCCCTTATGCGTGTCGGGCCGTGCTGCCCGCTGGGCCGAGACCTCAACCCATACACGGCACAAGGGTTAGTGCCGGGCCGTCCTGGCACGAATTTTTGTAGGCCGGGTCTTGGGTCAGGCCAAAATCATCGTGCTTCGTGCCTGACCATCTAGCCCGGCCCATTTGGACATGCATAGGGCTGCTGCTACAGTAAAAGGCATTTGAAAGATAGTTACCATTACTGAGTCCCAGCAATTCCCAAGCACGACTGTCTCGGCAGCCTGTTATGTCTCCTGACGTTGCAGTTCTTGACCGTATCCCACACGCCAGATGAGGCCTTTCTTCAGAAGTTTTGCAGGGCATACACAAGAGCTTTACATGTTGGTGAAGCATTGGCCAGGAACACGGTGTCTTAGTAGTATATCACCATTCGGACTCTTCGCTTTCATGAGTTGGGCACATAAGCTGTGCGGGGAGTCCACAAGTCTCCATGCCTGCCTAGAAAGAAGGGACGGATTGAACAGCTCGTGGTTTCTCAAACCCATATATTCCCACCGACAACCTTTATGGTGCACCCAAATCAACATAAGCCATTCATTTTCTTCAATCCAACCGCTTAGATGCACTTTTATATCACTTCAAGGTTCTCCCTG
>LAPY01003407.1:24022-37028 GCA_000970635.1 Eragrostis tef | reverse complement strand
AAGCTGCGGCCCCGTCCCCCGCACCGGCTCCGCCGCCACCCTCCCTTCCCCGCGCCGCCTCGGCCTCCGCCTCCCTGCAGGTTAGGACGTCTTCTGCCACTGCGCCGCATCCAGCGCGTCCCTCCTGCGCTTTCCTCTTGCCGCCGCAGGTACGCCCCTCACAGTGTCTTGTACGAATGTGAGAAAATAGTTGATTGCAGCGATTACCTCGTGGGTTCGACTTGAAATTTCATTAGATTCGGAATGAGGCAAGAGAGGTTCTTTTTTTTTTTTTGAGGACGAGGCAAGAGAGGTTCTGATTGCCTGTATTACTGCGTTCTTAGGCAACATAATTCTGACATTTTGTCCACATTAACTCCCTGGTCATGGATCGTAACTAAATTTATCGTGGAATCATCAGTACAACTATCGAATTGGGATGTTTTTCTCTTGAGATGTATCGTACAAGAACGATGGTTTCTTTTGGGGTCAATGCCTACCCACATGTAAATTTGATTTCCCACAACCAGTACAACCATCAGAGTCAAATTGTGATGTATTTCTCTTCAGATGTATCGTACAGAAACGATGGGTTCTTTTGGGGTCAATGCCTACCCACATGTAAATTTGATTCCACTTGATGGGAAACTGGGTGAAAAAAATATCGAATGCCTTTTGTTAAGTTGCAGGCCTTCGCCTTCATCAGGTTCACATTATCATGGATAAGTAGCACCAGGGGCGAAGCTAGATTAGGATTTATGATGGTGCCAGCATGCAATTTATGCAAACTTTTCGAGTAAATAGCTGGTTGAAATACACTCTATAGTGCTAAATCTTCTCCCTAGCCTGGTGCCAATGCACCAGGGTCGACTAACGTGGCTTCACCACATACTAGCACCCACATTTTGTAAGGAGGTTATACCTTTCTTCTTTATGTTACTTATATTGTTTTGTCTTTTGGTTTACGCATACCACATACCATTGTAAACAAAAAAAGATTTACGAGACCCAGGTCAGTTTAGTTGTTAAGTTTCTTTTGGTAAGCAGGCAAGCAGGTCAATTTCTTTGCTACTTCAGTACGTCTGCAATGGCTTTTTACAGCTAATATGGGTGTTGGTCAACAGACTTGAGTTGTATTTTCAGAAGATCTATACTGAACATATAATAATCGATAATTAGCTTGAGTGTTTCAGATATTATCTTACTGGAAACACAGCAGCATATTTACTGCTTGCGGGTAAGTGATTTCTCTTAATAAGAGAATAGCAGAGCAGCGTCCGGGCAAGGGATGCCAGGAACAGGCAGAGTCTGGCAGACGCTGGAGTGGACTAATTCAAATGAAACTTAGACAATGTGTAGGTTGTTTTGTGACAACTATGATTGTATTTTCCACTTTCATTAATCAAGCTAAAGAAAACGCAAAGGTGAGAACATTTCCCATTACTATTCTATAATCTTCGATGCTACAAAGTCCAGTGAACCATAGTATGTACTCAGTAGTCAAGGTCAAAGGAAATAGTGAAATAACAAGGAAAAGAAAGCCCTCACACCTCAGACAGTCCTGCTGCACCACCTGTAGGGCAGCAAGAATGGCGATGGCCAAAGAGCAACGCCATCTTCTGATATCCACAAGCCTCTTGGCAACAACTGGGTATCCTCCACTATCCTACCCCTGCCTGGTTTTGTTCTTGTATTGCTATGAGCTAGGTAATGAGCAGGGGTGATTAAAGAGCCAAAGGGGAAGCTCTGCTGCAAAATCTTGGACCAAGAAGTGTTTGGTGGAGGGAGATGGTGAGCGGAAGCTTTCCTGGGCTTCCTTTATCCTTCCCCCTATTCTCGATGCATTTCAACTTCAGGGACAAAAATCTGGTATTGGACAGATATGTATTATACAGATACAATGCTACATATTGATGTAGAAGCTCTAATTGTGATCTGTTTCAGGTTCTCATTACAAAAATCTGGTGACTTCGAGAAAGTTATCAGAATGACGTACACAGATTGCTGTGTATTGTTTCGGTGACAAAAGTTATGGTTGTATCCTTCTCTCTCGAAACTGACTAACCGAACTACAACCTCTTCAAGTAGCTTTTCCAGGAAGAGGATGATAGGAGTGATTGCGCCACCGGAGAATGTTTAAGTGCCTGATGATGATGTGTTGCACTCCCTTGGCGAGATTGTTCCCACGTGGTTTGTGCAAAGTTAAAGCTGTGCGTTTACCCTCATTAGATAGATTCTTGTTTTTGTTGGAGCTTAAGAAACTGCATGAATCGATGTTTTCGTTTAGTCATGCCAGTTTGTAAATGGATTGGATTTCCGCACATGGCAATCAAGTTTCAGGCTTTTTTTTTCGAAAGATAAGTTTCAGGCTTTGATCCGAGCCTGTCACAGCATCACCAAACCTTGAATCAGTGCAAAAAGACTAGATATCTTTAGCTGGAAGTAAAATGTTGCTTTTTCATGAATGATGTGTCCAGGGGCTATGTAGTGTGTACTCATTGAAAGTACTCGGAATCTAGGATGATATATCAGTAACAGGACATTGCCTATGTGGAAAGCTATATACCTTTTATTTCTAATCATCCATCAGACTCCTAGCTACGACATTGTTTCCCCCCCTAGAAGATTGAAGTGTGTTGTATCCATTGTTAGCTACTGTTACGGAACAGAAAACTAAAAATCCATGTATTCTTACAAGATCTCAAATTGGAAGTGCATAGTAGGGAAAGCATGTCGGCCAAGCGATCGACCCAGTTGGTTCAGACATCTTTCTCTGCGTCCGGAGGAAACTTAGAAGAGGAAAAGATTGCCGGGCTTCACAGGAAACGATCGAGTACCTGCTAACTATATTGCACACGTATCATGGCGTGACAGATTGCCTGGGCTCAACATAGAGTTCTTTTGGCTTCTGAACGTGTGCAAGGCTGTCAGAGATCATCAGCATGCCATCTTCCTCCAGGTCACGTTCCCGTCCATCAACTCTTTTGATTTGCTTGTGCATGCAGTCCCTTGGCATGTAAGAATAAGGGTTAGGAAGCCATGCTAGATGGCTAAAAAGGTTGCGGCTGCACTCGCAGTCACTTGTCACCCAAAGCGAAAATTCAACCACTGTTGATTTAACAGATTTCCCAGGGTTGGTGGAGAGAGTCCTAAAAAAACTGGTAAAACACCTGTCAAGTGTCGAATGGACATTAAAATAAACTAAAATGCTTCCTAAGTCAATTTTTGTCAGATATTGGGCCATATGACCCGACACTGAATGTGTACTCTGTTGGTCCGGATATTTGGATCACTTCATATTCACTGCCTCTCAACTAATTTTCTCAGGATTTTGGTCGCCGTGCAATTAGAAATCAAAACAGGGACACACAAGCAATTATAGGCTTGTTTGGTTCTAGACCATTGCAACAGACTTTTTTCTTTGCGGGGGCCATGGCAAGCATTTGGTCTTGTGGCTTTTCTTTTTCTTTTTTTTGCTTATGTTTGGCCGGCTAAATAAATTTGGCATAGCTCAGTACATTTCTTTGGCGAGGTTTCGGCTGCAATCCAAGCATCAATGCATCATTTTTCCTCTCAATTTCGGCCATGATCCAACTTTGGCTTGGCCATGAACTAAACATCTTTGTTCGCCTGCTGTTTTGCAACAGTTGTTTTGCAGCCGCTACAGTGTTTCAGTTATTTCTTCTGCAGCTGCTACAATGTTTCTGTAGCCGCTACAGTGTTCGCAATTATTTTTCTGCAGCCGCAGCCACATGTAGTCTACCGAACATGGTGATATTGCAATCTTGCTTTTTGTCATCTATCCATCCTTCACATATAGATATGCAAAAATACTGCAGGTGAAGCAGGGGAAGAGAAAAACAATAGTGCGTGTCAACTAAGTCACGAACGCATGCAAAAACATAAACTGTTCAGCATGCTGAACAAAAGACACGCACGCAGGTTGACTTTAGCCACACTCCAAAGCTACAGAGTTCCAGTGCTTAATCTGCATGCGTGGGCCAGCCTGATCTCTCGCTCCGCCTATCAGCAACAGCAGCCGCTAGCCAGCTTCGATCGACGTTGATGCGACGACCGTCCAGATCGAGCTCACCAATCGGTCGATCGAGCAGCCGAACAACAACGGAAAGCTACTAAAAAGAACAAAAAGAAAGCCAAGTGCAGCCTTGAAGCATGGAACACGCACACCAGAATTTCCAAACGGAGCCATGCATGGCCCTGATCACCGGCATGCCTTGGCCTTTGGGGCCCGCCTGTCGAGCGTGCAGCAATGCAAACTGCAAAGTACCTCGATCTCCAGTGTATATATAGATGGCCCCTTGTACGTTCCCAAGCATCGCAGCTGAAGCAGAGCTTCATTTGGCAAGGGAGGGAGAACGAGCTCGAAGAGAGATCAGAAGGGAGGAGAAGGTTTAGAGCAATGGCGTTCTCCTCTGCTGCCCCTTCCCGTGGGTCCCTTGTCGTCGTCGTCGCGGCGGTGACGCTGCTGCTCGCCGCCATGGGAGCTGAGGCTGAGACGAGGCGCTATCAATTCGATGTAAGTTTACCGCATCTAGCATGCAAACCGGTCATCTATCACAATCTTGATTACCATGTAGCAAGTGATCGAGTTATCTGTGATCGCATAACTAATAACCATTGTTACGATGTGCGACGAATACATGGCAGGTGCAAATGACGAGCGTGACACGCCTGTGCAGCACGAAGAACATCGTGACGGTGAACGGGCAGTTCCCTGGTCCGACCCTGTTCGCGCGGGAAGGCGACCACGTGGAGGTGAACGTGGTGAACCACTCCCCCTACAACATGAGCATCCACTGGCACGGCGTGCGTCAGCTGTTCAGCGCGTGGGCCGACGGCCCGTCGTACATCACGCAGTGCCCGATCCAGCCGGGCCAGAGCTACGTGTACCGGTTCCAGATCGTGGGCCAGCGCGGGACGCTGTGGTGGCACGCCCACATCTCCTGGCTCCGCGCCACCGTGCACGGGCCCATCGTTATCCTCCCGCCCGCCGGCGTGCCGTACCTGGCCGTCATCGCCGAGGCGCTGCGCACCGGCGGCGGGCCCAACATCTCCGACGCGTACACCATCAACGGCCTCCCCGGCCCGCTCTACAACTGCTCCTCGGCGGCGCAGGACACGTTCAGGCTGAAGGTGAAGCCCGGGAAGACGTACATGCTGCGGCTCATCAACGCGGCGCTCAACGACGAGCTCTTCTTCTCCGTCGCCAACCACACGCTCACGGTCGTCGACGTCGACGCGGTCTACGTGAAGCCCTTCACCGTCGACGCGCTCGTCATCGCGCCCGCGCGAGGTACTACATGGAGGCGCGGCCCTACACCAACACGCAGGGCACCTTCGACAACACCACCGTCGCCGGCGTGCTCGAGTACGAGGACCCCTGCCCCGTCGGCTCCTCCTCCACCAAAAACCTCCCCGTCTTCGCGCCGGACCTTCCGCAGATCAACGACACGAGCTTCGTGGCCAACTACACCGCGAAGCTCCGCAGCCTCGCGAGCTACCAGTACCCGGCCGCCGTGCCGCAGCAGGTGGACCGGCGCTTCTTCTTCACGGTCGGGCTCGGAACCCACCCGTGCGCCGTGAACGGGACGTGCCAGGGCCCCAACGGCTCCCGGTTCGCGGCGTCCATCAACAACGTCTCCTTCGTGCTCCCGACCAAGGCGCTGCTACAATCTCACTTCACCGGAAAGTCGAAGGGCGTGTACGCGTCCAACTTCCCGGCCTACCCGCTGATGCCGTTCAACTACACGGGCACGCCGCCGAACAACACCAACGTGATGAACGGGACCAAGGTGGTGGTGCTGCCGTTCGGCGCCAGCGTCGAGCTGGTGATGCAGGACACCAGCATCCTCGGCGCCGAGAGCCACCCGCTCCACCTCCACGGCTTCAACTTCTTCGTCGTCGGCCAAGGGTTCGGCAACTTCGACCCGGCCAAGGACCCCGCCAAGTTCAACCTCGTCGACCCCGTCGAGCGCAACACGGTCGGCGTGCCCGCCGGCGGATGGGTCGCCATACGTTTCCGTGCCGACAACCCAGGTCCGTATAAATTATAGCTACTTGCACGGTTGTACAAGACGTGCTATTCTTTTCTTGAGCTCATTCCATCTTTGGCAATGGTGTGCAGGCGTGTGGTTCATGCATTGTCACCTGGAGGTGCACATGAGCTGGGGCCTCAAAATGGCATGGCTGGTGCAGGACGGCAGCCAGCCGAACCAGAAGCTCCCGCCTCCACCTTCGGATCTGCCGCAATGCTAGGCACGAGTCAAAGACCAAAGATCAGATTAACTTGATTACTTCCTTTGCTTCGACACATGCATTCGTTATCCCATCAATTTGCTCCATCAGTTGCCGTTTTGGAACTGTACTACGTCGATCATGATTTACTTCCTAGTGGTGTGGTTTTTTTGCTTAATTAACTGGTTCCTCGATACGGCTAGTGACCGTGGTTGTCAGATAGCTATGTGTTTGTATGGAGTTATCTTCGCTCTGACGAGTGCTTCTTGTTATCTTGTAGAGCTCAAAGCTGGCCTTCGTTTTGCGTCTTGATGCATCGCGTGCAGTGTAATCTTGCGCCTTGTCGCGATAATTAATAAAGTGTAGATGTGATTTATCTGTGTCAATAACGTGTGTTTTCTGGATCATTTTCATCATTGACATAATACGCCAGATACATGCATGCTTTTACGGATGCTTTTAAACAAATTATATTCCAGGCCAATGTTTTTTAAGAGAGCTCAAGATGGTTGTCCATCGAACCAAGTCCAGGCATAAGCAACCCCCTCCAAGAATGGATACAGAATTTGGGATAGATGTCTCGGAAATCTTTGGTCTTTTGGCCTTTTCTTGTCCTAGTTTTAGTTGGCCACATTGGTCTGTACTTTATTTCCACTGACTTTTTTGTTTCAATTATAATAATAAAATTGCTGTAGGGGCTTGCCCCTCCAGTTTGCTTCAAAAAAGTATATGTATTCCATTTTGATATTTCCATTGTTGATTTTCTTGGCAAATAAATTCACGCAAGCTTCCATTTTTTATTGATAATATTAGGACAATATTTTTAGCTCAAAAGTAAACAAAACTTGTTGTCCTAACTTCATCGGTTCAAAATTGGAGGGATTAATACGCATCCACGTGTCCTTGCGCGATGCATATTGGATAGTGACACTAGTCATAGCAAAGGGAGGACTGCTAACCAGTGAACACTCGTGGATAAAATGCTTCAGTTCCTGAAAATAATGACATGTTTTACACCTTGTCAAAGGACCCGATCCGCAGCTAGCGTGCTTATTATCAAACCCAGCGATGCATACACTAGTCATAGCAAAAGGAGGACTGCTAACCAGTGAACACTCATGGATAAAATGCTTCAGTTCCTGAAAATAATTTGACATGTATTACACCTTGTCAAAGGACCCGATCACACAGCTAGCGTGCTTATTATCAAACCCAGCGAAATAAACAATTGTTTGTAATAGGGCCCCTTATTATCAAATAAAGATTGTTTTAATCATTTGGATCGGCACTTGATTGGTAGCATGGACACGACACCTAGTCGATGTCTTCCATGCTACTCCCAGATACATTTTCTTGAACCGTAAGACGGCTCATTCGATAGCTAGGATCGTACTCTACAACAAGTCCGTTCATTTCACAGCTTATACGCGCTACGTGTTGGTACATAAGTTGTGTGGGTGTGTAAAAGGGCATCCTCATTGCGCTCCTATTAATTAGTGCGAGGATTCAACTCAAAGTCATCATCAACATCAAAATGATGCGACTTGAATCATAAAACTTTGAAAATCAATCCAAGTAGTAAAATGCGTGTATAAACATAAACATTGAGGGAGATGAAATCATGAGTCACTCATACACACGCAGTAGTTGGATCAGGAAAGCGCAATAAATACGCATGTTGGGACGACGAGGCCGTCGATCGCAGCGTTCACATCTATATAAGAGTCACTACATTCGATGGACGGTGTCGTCATCCCAACATGCATACTTACTACGCTTTCTTGATCCAACTATTGCGTGTGTACGAGTGACCCATGATTTCATCTCCCTTAGTGCATATGTTTATACACGCATTCTACTACTTGGATTTATTTTCAAACTTTTGTGATACATATCGCATCATTGCGATGTTGTTGATGACTTCAAGCTGAATGCTCACACTAATGAGAACGCAATGAGGATGCCATTCTACCGCCCCACACGGCTTATCTACCAGCACATAGTGGCATAGAAGCCGTGAAATGAAAGGTTTTGTTGTTGAGTACGATCCCAGCTATCAAATGAGTCGTCTTACAGTTCAAAAAAATGTATTTGGTTGTAGAATGTAAGACATCAACTAGCTTTCATATCCATGCTACCAATGAAGTGCCGATCTAAATGAATAAACCAATCTTTATTTGACAATAAGGGACCTTATTATGAACACTTGTTTGTTTGGCCGGGTTTGACTGAGTCGTCCAAATGTAGCGAAGTTGTCATGTTGTTGGAACCTAAACCCAAAGCGAATCACTAATCTGATGTGAAGACATATTTTGAATTCTAATGTATAGGGTTTCAAAAAATTCATAAGTCTGACAGACCT
This sequence comes from Eragrostis tef, assembly GCA_000970635.1. Classification (NCBI taxonomy): domain Eukaryota; kingdom Viridiplantae; phylum Streptophyta; class Magnoliopsida; order Poales; family Poaceae; genus Eragrostis; species Eragrostis tef. The sequence goes on along the minus strand of LAPY01003407.1, from coordinate 28,432 downwards.
GACAACATTTAAATGAAAACCAAAGTTGTGCCGCCATCCGAGAACCATTTAAATCGACATTTGTGCAATACGCAAGGACGACGTCCTAGCAGATTTTCCAGGGGAACCAACCTCAACTTGACGCATGCATCCATGAGCACCTGAAATTCATTGACAATAATTGCAAAAAAATGTTTGTCACAAAAAATCTTAGCCGCAGTTTACAACTGACCATTGCCGTCAGTGTTAGTACAGCCACCGAGTGGCGTGGAATCATCAGTAAGAGCATTGGCTTTACGCTTGACCATAATGATTGAATGTCGCCCATGTTAAAAACAAATTAGCACACTTGGCATGAATGAAACCATGTGAAAAATAGACATGTACGCGAGGTTAACTTTGACCTCAGGTAGAAACACAATGTGAAGATCATACATGTACTGCCGCACAGCAAAAATTGAGAAGAACATACATGTAGGAGCAAAGATTGATCTATCTAAACGTTCTGATTGATTTTAAAATAAATACAAAGTGGTTGCAGGTGGGCAGAGCAAGAGAAGAATTGAAGTACTTGAGTGAAACAGAATTCGTGCACTCGAACCCAAAGAAATCGGAGAATATGGGTGTGATTGGTTCACATCTATATGGCTGGACAGGCTTAACATATGCAGAATTTTTACTTTTTAAAGTGTTTGGTTAGCAGTCCTATAAAGTAACCTGGCTATAGTTATGCAAAAAGGACCACTTGGCCTGGCCAGCTGGAAACGCCCAAATCGGTCGTTTCCGTCGAGCCAGGCTCCGTCTCCACTCCCGTACGCGCTCTTGCGGCATCCGGTCACCTCCTCTCTCCTTTCTAAAGTGCGACCACCATGTCCGCGCCGGGACTCTCCCCCGACGTCTCCATCCAACTCTCGCCGATGCGCTTCCACTGCCGCGTCCTCCAACGGCGCGGCGCTTGCCATGGCTGCCGCGTTCGCCCGCAACCGCGTCGAGGACCTGAAGCTGATACCCGAGAGCTCGATTCGGTGTCGGTGACGAGTGCTAGATGGAAAGCGTGATGATTCCATGATTCGACGTGCTCGAGCGTCAGCAAGGACAGGACGAGCTCGAGCTGCTAGGGGAAAGTTGTCGGGGCACCGAATCTAGCTACGCCTTGCCTCAAGATGCCGGATGCGAGCTTGGATTCTCGGAGGAGACCGTCGAGCTTCACGGGCACCGCCGCGGGAGCAAGGTCCGTAGCTTCAAGCGCTGCCGCAGGCTTGAGCTTGAGCTCCACGGGCGCCGTCACAGGCCAGCGCCATTCCTCCGACCGAATTTTTCTCCTCCGCATAGTCGTGCTCTGCGTCCTGCTTCACTTGCTTTCGATTCGGGAAAGCTTCCGCCGCTGCCCCCAATGGTTGATTTCAGTGAAATTTTCAGAATTCTTTTTCCTTCTTCCAGTAATTTGGGTACGTTGTAATTGGGTCCAACCTATATTGCTTTAATAGGAAAGCTTCTGGTACAATGTCAAATCGTTGGTTTCGATTGGAATTTTCAAGAGAGAGAGAGAGAGAGAGAGAGCTAAGATTGTTCTGCAATCGGATGAGGATGGTGTTTGAACTGTACGAGATAGCTTGCAAGATACACTGATATTTAGTTTGTCTTAAAAAGATGAAACGAGATTCTGGAGCATGGAGCAATGTTATTTGGCTGCAGAGGAAGAAAGTGCGGTGATGCGGCTAAAACTTACCATTTCATATACAAGGTGATTTTACTGGAGCCAAGCTATTCAACCAAACACATGCTTAGCCAAGTCAAAAGTTGCCTATACACCCATCCAAACACACAGCATAATTTGGTCCTTGCACAACAAAACACTGGCTTGAACTTGTCTGGATAAGTTGTTATGCAGGGCCTAGCTAGGCCACCAATAGGGGTGGGCAAAAACATCGAGACCGAGACCGAAAAAACCGAATTTTCGGGTTTCGAGCATGAGTTCGGGTTCAGGTGTTGGGTAACCGATCTATTTTTCTCGGTTTTGGGTAGCACACTCGCGTACCCATTTACCTGAGTAACCGAACTTGGGCTGTTATTGTACTGGCCTATTTTGTATTTTTGCAGGCCGTAGCCCACACATGTGAGAGGTTTGCATCCGTTATTTTGCTTCCGTAGGCCTTCGTGCCTTGACCCTTGAGTCGCCATCCCTCACGCAGCAGCGCCGCCACTGCCGCTCGATGGAGCCGCACCACCGACGCCTGGAGCCTGTGGAACTGCGCCACCGCCACCCACCCCTTGCCCTCGACCACCGCGCATCTGCACACCCGTCAGATCACGACCACGCCTCGGGCCCTCGACAGCTCAGCCCCAACAAGACTCGGCTAGTCCGCTGCTAGATCGGCCTCGACCGGCAACTGCGCCATGCCGCCGTGCTGGTTCTTACGATCCCGTACGCAACCTCAGGCGCTTCAGTTGTAACCGAGGACCGAACCGAAAGTTCAGGTTACCCGGTCATCGGTCTTTCAAAGTTTTCCTCCTAATTCGGTTAACATTTTCTAATGACTAAATTTTCCAAAAACCGAACTACCCGGACCGAAATCTCGGTTATAACGGAATGCCCAGGCCTAGCCACCAAACCAATCACACCCTATACACCGCCCCTGGCGCAGACTAGATTGAACTCAACGAGCCGACGATCACTGGACGCCGCCAAGCGTCCAATAGGGTCTAAGGAAGGGTAGGAATTAGGAAATCAGGGTACAACGCACAACACAAACTCCGAAGGGAGGGAGCGTCATCTGCCCGATTTCTTGGTCGACGACGGTGACGATTGCCGGCTCCACGGCGGCGATGATTGACAAAATCACGACAGTGATGATTGCCTGGTCGACAATTGCTTGATCGAGCGAGGATGACGACAACCTGCTCGACTTGACTCTGCTATATATGCAAAGGAACCTTCCAAATGATTTTCTTTTTTGGTGCCTCGTAGTTGAATAGAAAATTTCTGTAGAAAAAGAAAGAAATAGTCATGGCCAAAGGAAATTAGTGCGAAGAAAGGTTCCTAATTCTGCTATGCAAAAGAAATTTGTGCCGGGCACTAATTGTATTCAAAATCGTGTAAACAAGAAAAGAAATAAACATGGAAAAGAAACATGCGAAGGTGCCGGACACTATTTGTATTCAAACCTTCCTAATTCTGTTGTGCCGTGCACTATTTGACATAGCGTAGCACAAGTTTAAGCAAGGAAAGATTAGCGTGGCCCAAGTTTAAACAAGGAAAGAAATATTAGCGTTTAAGCAAAGAAAGAAATATTAGCTTGGCGCACGTAACAAAGATTAGCATGTCGTGCGCACGTTTAAACAAGGAAAGAAATATGCGGATGGCTAGCAGAGATGGGGTAAAAGAATTTTTGAGATGTCATGGATGATAAACTACAACTGACATTTGTCCCATCCTCTTATCCCTCTTCCGCATGGCATGATCCGATGATAGATATTGGAGGTAAGGTTTTAGATTTGTCCTTTATTGGTTTGGATTAAATAGACTTGGACATGGCACTCCCTATGTTTAAGACTGTTTTTCAAGGTTTTAACTCAGACATTACAACGGAGATATTTGCCGGCCAGTCGGGGCCGTGACAACATCTGTTTTTCGTTGCTCTTCGTGTGCCTAGCATTGGGGTCTTGACTGTTGTGCGTGCCTAGCATTGTGGAAGATCCGATGGCGGCGGGGGGAGCTTCTGGTCCGGCTGGCTGTTAAACAAGGAAAGAAATATGCGGATGGCTAGCAGAGATGGGGTAAAAGAATTTTTGAGATGTCATGGATGATAAACTACAACTGACATTTGTCCCATCCTCTTATCCCTCTTCCGCATGGCATGATCCGATGATAGATATTGGAGGTAAGGTTTTAGATTTGTCCTTTATTGGTTTGGATTAAATAGACTTGGACATGGCACTCCCTATGTTTAAGACTGTTTTTCAAGGTTTTAACTCAGACATTACAACGGAGATATTTGCCGGCCAGTCGGGGCCGTGACAACATCTGTTTTTCGTTGCTCTTCGTGTGCCTAGCATTGGGGTCTTGACTGTTGTGCGTGCCTAGCATTGTGGAAGATCTGATGGTGGCGGCGGGAGCTTCTGGTCCGGCTGGCTGCCGTCCAGCACCAGCCATGCCATTTTCAGGCCCCAGCTCATGTGCACCTCCAGGTGGCAATGCATGAACCACACGCCTGCACACCGTTGCCAAAGATGGAATGAGCTCAAAGAAAAGAACAGGACGTACGTCTTGTTATGTTGTGCAAGGTTGTAGCCATACGTACGTACCTGGGTTGTCGGCGCGGAACCGGACGGCGACCCAGCCACCGGCCGGCACGCCGAAGGTGTTGCACTCGACGGGGTCGACGAGGTTGAACTTGGCCGCCGGGTCCTTGGCCGGGTCGAAGTTGACAA